>JAOWBB010008771.1:168587-195812 GCA_028565995.1 Ricinus marginatus | reverse complement strand
TACACCACTGTTTTCTTATTTTTAGTAGTTGCTTTTATGATGACGGGTCTTGTAAATTAAAAATATTTATTGTCGGTTATTCTAAATATTCAATCCATCAAAAATAAATGTTTTTTCCCCTACTCCAAAGCAAGTTATGAAATTTTGGTTCTTCTTATGTGAATGTAATATAAGGACCATCACATCGATTAGTTTTAATATCGGAGGAGAAAATTCTTGTATTTAATTTTTAAAAACTTTGTCCATGCATAAGATTAAAGTCAGTTAGCATTAAGTCACTGTTTTGATAATAGGAGTTAGATGGTTTCGTTTGGAGCCACATGTTTTAGGTCACGGCGATGTAGCTCCAACAAGCGTTGGATGTTTCGCACAGTTTTCGTTACCAGTCGGCGCTCTCGATACAAACTCTGTGGTTCGTTCCGGCACCTTGGTACATAGCTGCTTAAACAACAAAATATTATTAATTTTTTTATTGCTTGTTTAAAAAAAACGAAAAAATGGTAGTCAAATCGGTATGTATTCTATTTTAATTATAAAATTACTAATTTTTCTGCTTGTTCTGTGGGAAGGCGTTCAACTCTGTATTGTGGGCATATGTCTTGTGCTGACACCATCTCATAAAACCGAAAATTAAAGGTTAAAATTCATTTTCTTTTTTTAAATAATAACCACAATATAAATGTATAAATTCAATTAATTTTCGAACCTTTTATTTTCTACTTCAATGTAAATATAAAAGTTAAAATTAAATTGGATTTTTGTGTTTTTAAAAAGAAAATATGAAAAATGTGAAGATTGATGACCACAGCGATATTCGTTCGCTATAAAATGGAATTAATTTTACGATAGTGTCTCTACGTTATCAAATATGGAAGTGTGCAGCATGTGTAAGTGACAAATTATAATAGTGACGAGTGAAATCAATGTCCATTTGTTGACGATGGAAAAGATATCTCATTTTTAATGTTTTGCCACAATGCCTTTTACTCCTACTAGATGATCAGATTAGTGGTTGCAGGGGTTTATTTATAACAAAATGGGCTTTTCTATAGTCGCACCGCGGGGTATTACAAATATGATTAATATTTTACTATGCGAAAGAACTTGAACAAATATAAATAAATAAGTTGTTATTTTTATTGATGATGTGCTGAAAGGATATATTATCGCAAAGTATTGCGAATGTATAGTGCAGAGATTCGCAATGTGAAGGGCAATTATAATGTGAAAGCCAAATGTAACATTATTCACTTAAGTTCCTTAACTTTTTTCTTTTTTGATTTTTTACAAGAATATCATCATTGTCATGCAAAATTAATTTTTAATTCTCATTCATGTTACGAGCCACAAAAATATCGCCATGTCGAATAATTTCCTATTATCTTACATGTATTTTTTTAAGCTCATGATGATTCACATTTTTGTTTTATCTTTCAAGATTTCTTCCTACTTATGTTTGTTCCTTTTCTTCATATTTTTAATATTTACAAATAGGAAAAGAAAATCAATCGGCTGGTTCGAAATGAATCTTGCAATGTCCTGAAAATATTTTCTATATGAAGAGAAAGAACTAAATTATTTCGCTTTTTATTCGTTTTATAAATAATTTAAACGTTTATCGGGCGAATATATAATTCTTAATTTTCGCTTCTCTTATAATTAGCGCTATGTACAAGTTTTGAAGAATGCTTTTAAATTTATTCAAAAATGATATTTTAAAGAAAGCCAAATTATATGTTATTGCTTTCAGTTATAACGCTATCGGTTATATTCTTTCTCAATTAGGAATAATGATAATAACACAACAAAAAATTTTGACATTTCATTATGAAATTTAACCTGAAATTACACCGAGTTGTGTAATAAGTCGAAGATGACTCTTCTTGCTCTTCAATGCATGCCTTGAAAAAACCACTCCTTTTCCAGTTATTTATATTAATTTGAAAGTTTTAAAAATATATAAGTTATTTGAATTTTTAAGCAAGTATTGGAAATTCACCACTGCAAATTCTAATGCTATTACTCAATTAAAAGCCATTAATGTTTATATGAAGTCAGTATTCTAAATTACAGTTTCTTCCAGAATTAAGTTTTATCTGAATAATGTAGAAATGAATAAATGTAACACCATGGATTGTATAAAGCTGATAAGTTTTTTTGCACAATTTTAGCTTAATTTGAAAATTTCATATAAGATTTTCAAATTTTTTCCAATGCCCTTAAATATTTAGATTTTAGTTTTAATATATATATATTATATATTAAACTATTATATATATTATAACATATATATTTTTTTTTCACTTAAAGGCAACTCTTATCTATTTCTTAGACTTTTGGTATTCGCGATGAAAAAATTTGCTGATTATATGATATCAGGTTGATTATGATATAAGGATTCCAAGATTTTTAGTCATCTAATGGGAAAACTTGCATTGTGTTCGTAAAGTTCTCAGTGTAATTTTTCATTATGTTCTTTACTTTTATATAATGGAAATTTCTTCCTATATTATAATGAATTAATTAAAAATTTATCTCTTCCCATATTCGAGATTCTAAAGAAATTCTTGTTAAATTAGATTTCTCAGATTGTTGTACAATGTAAAAATGCCGTCCCGTTATATAACTGGCTTTTCTTTCCGGTGAATTTTCCATAGCTTTACTCACGGCATAACAATTTTTAAAGGAAATCGTATTTTTAGAACAGTCGGTGGAAATGTCCGGATCTTGTACCTTAATTTTCGAAGGTCGACTTTCCCTATGTGAACTATACGATTACGTCATAAATCCTGTTCTATCATCTTCGGTTTTTCATTCCGCAACGATCGTTGTATTGCTTTATGGTTAATTGCATTACGAATGTTTACTTTAAATGTGCTGCTGTTTGATTCCATATGTCCTTTCGAATGAGAATCTTTTCCTGTATGAAACACGTCTAAATTTTTCCGGCTTAAATTACGAATGATCTAATTTTACCTTTTATTAAGCTCCTTGCCGAAAATAAAGATCTCAACTTATTTTTGATAAAACCATAATCGGTTTTGACTCGTGCAAATTTTCATGCTACGTTTGAACTCGCATCTGTTTCTTTCGCGAAATACTGTAATATTTAATTATAGAGACTCGCACCTATTAATCGATATGAACCAGTTAAAAATCAGTTCGTGATATAAGCATATATATTAATTTTACAGATGACTTAGGTTTGTATCAGGCACAATATTCAGCATCGTCGACAGTCATAAATAGAGCTTTATTTTAAAAATCTGTTTTCTATGCAGTCATGAACATGATGTCATAGTAATATTAGGCATGTGATTAATTTTCTGAGTTTTTCCAAGGCTATCAACGATCACCGGTCGCAAGTTGACGGCAGCTTTTTTTTTATTGTATTTAAGCATGCGCGGTTATACCTTCGTTGCAGATATGGAAGAGAAATTATGTTCTTATTTACATGGCAGGAAGAACTATGTTCTTATAATACTTGGCAAAGTATCACCATTTGCTATTAGTTGGATTTCATCAATCCAGCCTTTTCCCTTATCATTGTAGCTGTTATTGTCCCCATGTGGAGATTCATTCCGATGCATTTCAGCTTCCCTGAATCTGATCTCCTATCCTTCCCGTTCTTGATGTCCTTCACGGTGTCCCAGTTACGTTTATTGATTTCATTTTAATTTTTCTTCAACTACTGTCTCCTAATCATCCGTGTCCATTTAATTTTCATAAATTCTTTTAACACAGTTCACACGCTTCTTCCACTTGAACACTAAATAAAAATAATTCATGTGAAAAGAAGAAAACTTTATCAATTTATTAGTTATGTTATTATCCAGCAGGAATTATTAAGCCAATGATCAAAATTTTGCCCGGTTGCAAATATTAATTTTCCATCAGTGAAAAAAGCACTGCAATCTGACTGTTCCACTATAATGCGATTAATATTTATTTAAATGCGGGACGTGTCTCTTAACGTAAACTCTGAATTTTTTCTTAAATTCATTATGAAAAAAAAAAGGATTGATTTTCTTACATTTGACTCATTTTGTCTTTCTTTCAATTTATTTGACTTTTTTTGACTTTCAGCAAATGTCTTAAGATAATACCAGTTGTAATTATAAAATATAAAAATGTATTTCTGCCGATTAACTTGATCTTCATATCGGTTGAAAATATTTGATTGAGTTCATTTCTTAAATAAATGTGTCAAAAAAATGATTTCAAAATATTCCAAGTTTAATCTTTAAAATTTATTGCAATATTTTCGTACACAGACGTTTACAGTATGAAAAATATTTCTGAAGTCTACTAAAGAAAAACTTCTTGTTTCATCTTTTCTCTTTATTTATTATTTAAACAGTCATTCTATTTATTTATGTCTTAATTACTCCTATTGTAGCCTATTTTAAGATTTTTAATTCTGCGAAAGAATTATGAGGATTATCTTAAAATCTTAATATGTCAAATTATCCGGCAGAAATTATTAAGCCAACGATCAACATTTTGCCTAGTTGCAAATATTAATTTTCCATCAGTTAAAAAAAAAACACTACAATCTGACGGGTTCTTCAAAAAAATTATTTAAGAATATTAAGTTTCATCTTTAAAATTTATTGCAATATTTTAGTACATAGATCCTACAGTCAAAGTCACATTTTTTAAAACTTTATTGCTTGGAAGATCCTTTTATGAAAATTCACTCTTGGAGAATGTTTGACGTAATAAATATCCAGTAAAAATCTATTTAATTCATATAAATGGTACTTTCTATGTGAATTGATCCTTTTTTATGTTTTTTTTATTTTTATATTCATCATTTATCGGATTCTCTGCTCTTATCCATGTTAAAAGCAGCTTAAATCTTGTTCGGTTTTATCCGGAACTCCAAGACGAGAAACTTGTATTGAATTCATCATTGTGGAAGTTCAGAAAGAGAAAATTTACTTCTAATGTTTAAAATAATAATCATGATCGTTATTTTCATGCGATTGGTCGGATATTTTTTTTATTATTTTTGATCATGTTGGTTCGTGGATCTTAATTGTTTAAAGATTATGTTTGCACAATTTCTTTTATTGTACTAATCTTTTTCTATCAATTTTTTTCCTTCATTGCAGATGAATGTAAGGGTGACGACGATGGATGCGGAGCTGGAGTTTGCTATCCAGCAAACCACAACTGGGAAGCAGTTATTCGATCAAGTAGTAAAAACTATAGGACTTCGGGAAGTCTGGTTTTTTGGACTTCAATATACAGATTCGAAAGGTGATTTGACCTGGATTAAACTGTACAAGAAGGTATGAACTGGGAACAGATTTCTGTATACACTTCTAATGGATTGTCTTTTGCTCATCATAAAGTTCTTCACAGACATTATTTGAGGTCAAATATTCTCTTTTTTCCTTCAAAACTTAAATTCTAAAAATCTAATTTTTTTCACTTTTCTTTTTGATAAACGTATTCGAACATATTTTTTACAAAAATATTACATTAAAAGCGTAAAATTTTTTTGTGCTATGTGCAGTTTTGTCAAATCTATATTGATCCTTTCCTTTGCCGATTTATAATTCCGCAAAGGTTAAACGTAGTATAAAATTGATCTCGATGAGGGATAGGCGGATGAAAAGTACTTTATCTGACTTACAAACCGAGAAATATTTTTAAATTTATTTTTTGAATCTATAACCTAACATTAATATGTGAAGATTAATTTAATATCCTTTATTATCGATCTTCAGTTATAATTTTTTTAATACAAAGATAACTTTTGGGATTTTTTTCATAACTCAATAATTCTTCATAAGTGTCCTTAATATTAAAACATTAGTAACGTGTTCTTGCAAAGAAAACAAGGCCGTACACTGAGACAAAGTCGCTTGGCATCTCACTTAAAAATTTATATGAATTTACCTTTATATTTGCCGGAAGCAATGATATTCAATATTTTTTTGCCGCCTGCTAACTACAATCAAGTTTTATTCAATCTTGATAATTGTTTACATTTATTGCTTAATTGTCAAAACAATTCATTTTAATCTTTTTCATTATCAAAAATATTTAGCCTTTAATAATATTTTCTTCTTTTATAGTTAGATAGCCGTATTATCGATGTTGATTTTTATGGTGAAAATAGAGTTCAAGCTGCTATTTCTAACAAGTTGAATGCATTGGTTAAAAAGAGGGTGAACATGATTCTTCCTTTTCACCTGCCCTTTTATATCTACACACAAAAAATTCGTTATTTCAAGTTGAAATATTTGCGCACATCTGCTTACATATACACACACTTTCTGTTAGCAATAAGCAAATAACCTTGTCACTTTAGATTTCATTCTTTCCTTCTACGACATATATATTTTCTCAAAGCGAAATAATCTCAAACAAGGTCTTTAATATTATTTTATTGTTCTATCGAGGTCTTTCCCTATCATATTAAAGTACTTGAAATTATTACTGTGTAAATAATTGGATTTTCTTCGAGTAACATCACTTTTAAATGACAATTACAGTTCTATTGCAATGTCGTTTTTTCAAGACTGATTACTATATACTTAATCTATTGTTTAGAAAATCATTTTCAAACTTAACGAAGTTACACATTTGGAGAAATCTATCGATATCGATAGTCATGTAATGTTTTATATATAATTATTTGTTTGCTGAATAATTCTGAATTTTATTTATATATCTCACTGTAAGAGTTATTTTATGACAGTAATTTTATTTTAAGATAAAGTGTAAAATCGAAAATTCATTGTCGAAATGCTAATTGTTTTAAACAATTTATGAACGACAAAGTTCGAATATATTTTTACGTGACTGGAATTTAATGTTTCAGACTTCCTTCCTTTTTTTATAACTCAGCATTTACCTTCATTCATCAAATTTAAGTCTTTTCGAGCACGAGTCCTTTTTGATACATACATCACGAACCACAATTTTTTTTCTTGCATCACTTTGCAATGAAATTTCCTATGAGGAAAGGAAAGCCGGAGGTTTTAACTCGGGATAATCCTCATATAATGACTGTGATGAGCACGTCGTCTTGACCATGAATTTAAGTTTCGTGTCAAGGTCTTGTGTGCACTGCTAAATATATGTTATTGCTTTTGTAAGTAATGATCTTAAGATGTAAAGACACTTGCACACTCTGGAAAAGCACTAGGTTTAGCTGCTTCTTTCCTGCCTTCGATGATCATTAACTAAGCTAAAACTTAATCTTTAATTTATTTTTTTTTCTGTGTAACAGTTTTTCAAGTTCGTCGAATAACCACAATTTTCCGGTGGATGCATGTTTTGGTCTTGTCTTTTTCAATGCGGCCTCTAAGGTTCTGAATCCTTGCTTTAACTTTTACTATAATGCTTATTAAAGGGATTTTCTGTTTTACTTTTCTTGATGTGACTTAATAACAAGAGCTTTTTTTTCAAATGCTGCCTTGCTTACAGAAGGAGCCAAATAATTGTATCTGGGGTCTAGTTAATAAAATATATCAAGGAGATGAATTAGAAGTTTTGCCTACACGGGTAAGAATTAAAAATATTTTACTTTTAATATATATTTCTTAAATATGTTTTCTTATTAAAATTATCTTGACAAAGGTCGACGGTCCGTTTCATACCTTAAAGATATTTTCGATTTTCGGCTATGACCTGAAACCGAAGACTGTTAAAGTGTTATTAAATACCTATTTCATTATCCATTAATTTGTAAAAACATTTTGCCTTAACCGTAATAACACTTAAAATATAAAATTGAATTCCATTTTGTAGCACCACATCGAGCTAGTTTTTTAAACTTACCACTTCAGTAGAAGAAACACATTGATTTTTTTCCATAAATATTATTTTTGTAATTTATATTTAATGTTATACTGTTTATTAACGCAAAATTTTGAAATTGCAAGAGACATTCTTGAGTGAAATTTTAAATAATGATAATATCAATATAAAGTTTCATATTTTCTGTATAAAACAATGACTCTCATGGAGATAAGATAAAATATAAAGCTTTTTCTAAGAAAATATCTTCAAGTTTTAAATTAAGGCGAAGACAATTTGATATATTTTACAAGAAAAATGATTGGTATTTATTTTTATAATTAAAGAGTGTTTATATACGGTCTATGGTTAGTATTTCCTTTTCCTTATGGTTTTCATAATCTCTGTTGGAATTGGTCTTTTTACGTCATATAATATCTGATTTAATTTTAACCGTTTTTTGCATGCTTGCTATGTAAAAAGTTAATAAGCTTATTATCTAACAAAGTAAGTATTTTTCTTTTTTTTTTTTTTTCGGTGGCATTCCGTCAAATTTGGAGCGCGAAATTCATATATGATATTTAATAAATATTACTGCACTATTACAAAGCTTTTGAAGTGTCAATATAAGTATAATGTTTACTTCAATATGAATATTTTATTAAATGTGGATTAAATTTGTGACAATATTGAGAAACTATAACCTGTCTTCAGCCCAAGAACTGAATTAAAGACAAAGAACTATAACTGTCAACTTATCATTTTCATAAGTTCTGGATATAATTTGTTTTTGAAATTGTAAATGGTCCTTAGAATTTAGCAATTTCATATAGAAATTACTGATATAAGACCTGAAGTTTAATCACTTGAGCTTATATTTTTCGCGAATAATGTTTTGCTTTTTTTTAAAAATTACATAGATCTTTCAGCATTATAATAAGTCTTTGATTCAATGAAAAAATCATTAAATTTTAATTTTACATTTTATAATGATTTAGAATTAATCCTGATATTACATGAGAATCATACGAGACATAAGATTTTCTTTTATTTTTGTAAAAAAGTATATGTGCGGCATCCAGGAAATGAATTATCCATATGTAGTACAATAGTCATGTAAGTGAAATATTATGTACACATGTTTATGATATTGCATAAGACACATGATAATTTATGTTAAGCTGATATTAAACATTCATTTATAATTGTGAATAGAGAAAAATTAAAGACCATTCAATTTTTATACATAAAACATAAAATTATTTAATTATAATAAGCTAAATGACGTAGAAAGAACTGTAAGAAAATATATATTATATAACTGAAGGGTAGCTCATTGAAGTATAAATAGGGTTTAGGTGCAAGTTTCAAATAAAGGTTAAAATAACCGATTTTAAGCAGATGTTACATGTGATTAATGTCGGGAATTATAATCATCATACTGAACAGAATCATTATCATTTTCGTGTATTTATAACATTTTTTATTTAAATATTATTTTTTTTTCTTTACGAAAGGTTATGAGCCAAGATGTGAAAAAAGAGAATCCGCTGCAATTTAAATTCCGAGCCAAATTCTACCCCGAGGACGTAGCAGAAGAATTAATACAAGATATAACACTTCGATTATTTTACCTGCAGGTAAGGGTAAAACAATAAAAATAAATTTAAGTTTTGGGGTTTATTTGCTGCTTGCTGCGTATTTTTCATTTTTCTTTTTAGATTTGAAAATTATTTTCTTCACTTTTTGCGATTAAAATCTTTGGAATAGTTTTTACAAAGGTGTCATGTTTTTATTCATAGAGTTCTAATATTCTTACCATAATTTTCCACAAGAGTTTTTTTAAAAAAAATATTATTAAAATATTAAGATAGCCCTCTGAAGTGCTTATATGTCATTTTTCAAGAATAATTTTAAACATTTATTCTTATGTTTTTATTAAAAAATAATTATTATAAATTTAAAAATGTAATATAACTTTCAATTTGTTATTTTAAGTATTTTTGTTTTCATTGTATGATAATATCAAAATATCAATTTTATTATTTATAAATATATATCTTACTACTGTTACAGTGAAAAGAAAGATTTTAAAAAAACGCGCTTGGTACCTAACCACATACATATTCAGGACTCATATGTATACGTATATATACACATATATACATATATACACACACACATTGACTTATGTTTATAAAGGTGTGGAAATAGAGTAAAAGTATAAATAATGGGTATATTTTTATAATTCTGATATGGAAATGAATAAATTATGGATACAGACATTTTATAAGACAATCGTTTTATGACAGTTAAAAATAATTATATTTCTCAATTTCAGTGCATTTATTTCTTTGTGCATATAAAAAAAATCCTTAAAATTATGCATCGTTTTGTATTAATTTTCTTTTGTCAGGTTCTTTGTTTAAAATTCTAAATATGATTCAGTAAGGAATATGATGAAGAAATCCAGGAAGTGAAATCATTTTTTCTATACTACAAAACTATTTCTCTTCGCAATTATTATATTTCTTGAGTATAGTTAAGAATGAAAATTTTGTATTTTACGCATATAATCCCAACATTTTTAAATGTTTTATATCAAAAATAATTTTGATCATAAAACGTTTTATAAATTTTGGATAATGTTTTGCTTTTAACAATGTTGAAATGCTTTGATATAAAATTGATTCATTTTAGGTGAAAAATGCCATTCTATCAGATGAAATATATTGTCCTCCGGAAACATCGGTCTTGCTAGCCTCATACGCTGTGCAGGCTAGACACGGTGATTATAACAAAACTACTCATGGTCCTGGTTTTCTCACGAATGACAGACTTCTACCCCAGAGAGTCTTAGATCAACACAAGATGTCGAAGGATGAATGGGAATCATCTATAACTACCTGGTGGAATGAGCATAAAGGAATGCCCAGGTGAGCAAGAAAGTCACAATTTTGGATTTTAATGAAAATTATAATTTTTCTATTCTTTCTCTAACGTTTATTCTTCGGTGAATTTGCCTTAAATGTTAGGAAAGCATAATAAGTAAGCTAATTTATTGGCTTCAAATCGAACACGTTAGTTTTTTTACCATTTGATTCTCTTTATATTTTCTATACTCAAAATATCAACACAAATTTTGTCCCTCTTCATTCTTGCCTAAGAATTGCTGTTTTGTCTTGCTCAGAATTTCTTCTAAAATCCTAATAAAAAAATATAGCAGAAACATCATCATATGAAAACATTCCTTTGTTATTCAAATCGCCCATTTTACACAATTCTTTTGCTTCAGACTCTGTGAGTGGATCTCCTAGAGTCATCATCCACTTTTTAAGACGGTCTGTCGGTATATAGCCCTCATTTTCTTTATCAAAAACAGAAAAAGCTTGCTTAGCAAGCACAAGGGGGTCAATTTTTTTTAATGTGCTAGCCGCAAAATCGAAGAAATCCTTGAATTCGATAAAACCTATGAAATTGAGGAGTTTTCATTAAATTTGTTATTGATGGGATGCGAATTCTATTCTGTTGTCTTCACGTTAATTACCATTTTTGTCTATCTTCTCAATCACTTCGTCCAGTTCAAAATCATACATATTGATACCAAGGGCACTCAAAGCTTTATTTAAGTATTTCGTCGGAATCTGCCCAGTGTTATTTCGATCGAAGATTGAGAAACATTCAGTGATTTCCTTGGTTATGAAAATAGTCTCTTCATCTTTTACGTTTGTATCCTCTACTTCTTCAGCATACTCTTCCTTAGACATATTAAATTTTTTCGTCGCTTTTCTTTTTATTGTTATTTTGTTGATTTTGGTGGCGTTTGCTTTTTGAGCTTTGTTTTTTGTCTTTAATTCATTATTGCAATATCTCACTTGTTTGAAGTGTCACTAGATTTTTTTGTTTTGTCTCTGTTAAATTGTAAAGTTTTAATTAAAGAAAAGTCCAAAAAATTGAATATATTCATAATTTTTACATTTTAATGTTTTTTTACTTTCAAATTTGGAAAAAATGAAATAAATGTTTTTAAAATTTCTCATTTATTCATTTTTTCTTATTTTTTTTCGTTTGTTTTTTTATTGGGACCCCCATCATTTTCTCCAGGAACTCTTCATACATTATTTTACCTGTTCCTTTTGGATCGGCCATTTTGATTAGTAAGTCGATTTCAAAATCTTCAAGAGTTTCACCCAAAGTTGTTAAATATTCATGCAGCTGACTTGATTCAATTAAACCACGGTCATCTTCATCGAGAGTTTTAAAGGCTAAAAGTATGTCCTCCAAGCTTTCCGGAACTGTATCTATGATTTTTGCGATTGGAAGGAGAAACCCTTGAAAATCCATCCATCCTAATAATAAACAATCAAAACACTTTTAAAATGCTTCGAATAAAATACAAATCTATCCACAGGATCTCGAAGCATTTGCAAATGTGAGTACCTTTTCCTTCCGGATCAGCTTCAGACATGTACTTTTTAATTTGGGATTTTGTCGGATTGTGACCAAGGTTTTGAATTATAAAACCGATCAATTTCGTGGGTATTTTACCATTTCTATGCTGATCTAAGTTATTGAAAATATCCTTTAATTGCTGCACTTGCTCCGGTGAAAGTAAGGATCGTGGATCCACTTCAGCGGCAGTTTCTTCTGTTTCCTCATTTTGATCTAAGTCGAACGTGATGGAATTATCTGCGCTTTCTTGCATGATAAGTTTCAATTATAAATTATTTTTGAAATAATATTTTTGTAGCTTTAAATAGTTTATATTTATCCTCGAAATAAATATTAAATATAATTAATGTAAGAAATTTTGAAAATTCTTTTGTTTTCGAAAATTTAGAGAAATTTCTGGATGCATATTTATTTCATTAGACATTGATTCATTGAGACATATCAAACATTGACTGTCCTAAATATATTATAATAATCTTATTACATTAGCTGCTTCGCAATTTTAGACAGTTTTTATTTATAGATGACTTTGACTTATATGTATTTATACTTTAGATGCCCAAGATGCATCGATTAAAGATGCTGTTGACATTAGATGATCGAGTTCACTTTGTTATTTCTTTTCTCTTATGTTTATGCTTACTATCATCATTATCTTTAAGTGACTTTTTTACTTCTTGCAGAAAAACTTTCACATCTTCATAATCATCATAATCGCTCTTAATTTTTTTCCTGACTGGAAAGTGATATTCAGGAAAAAATTAAGTTTTGATTCATTCAAAACCGAATAAAAAAAGATGAATAATGATGACTGTCTGTGTTAAAATTTGGGAAGCCAATTATAATAGCCTTATTAAAATCTTTAGCGTTCAAATAGTGAAAAGACCTTAAAATAATATATTAACGAAAAAAATAAACAATGTAATTTTGTGACGAAATATTCTAATTCCTGGGATTTCCTTCTGAAAAAGAAAATGTAGTCGATCATTATACACTGCAACTTGGAATGTTTAAATATTTCACTAGCATAGTTGCAAAACTGGCTTACTTTATGATTAACAGAAAGTAATCATTTTTCTTTTCGTGTAATATTTGTTTTTGATGGCGAGCTATAAGAGGATTTCGGGGATTATGCCATCGGAAAAATAGAAATCTCTTACTGATAATTATAATACTTCAAAAATTGATCTTTTTCATTTTTACATTTTTATGTAATGAAAAACGAAGTAAAACAACTTATTCAACGTTATTTCTCCTAAAGAGATTCATATTTTTGTTTTGTCAAAAATTAAAATTCCTTTAAAAATCTCCGTTGTGTACGATACATATGAATAGCAAAATTTAAGGAAATTTATTTAACACCAAAATCACATTAGAAAAATTTTTCACTACAAAAGCCGCATCCTTTTGATAACGATACTAACGAACTTTATACGAGTAAACTCTATTTTACCACGTTATTATTTTCATGTACAAAAGTATATTATTCTAATGTGTATTATATGGTTTAAAATTGATGTTGTTATTCCTTGAATGTTTAATACTATGAATTTATAAATGAATTTGATAATTATTTTTAAATGTAGATGATGTAACTCGTACCAGTTTAGCTTCTACTTCCATCTTTTTATTATTTATTTAAATGACAATTTTTCTTCTTGCTTTAATGGTTTTTGCTAGTCTACGCGTCAGTTTTAAACTGTTGTTATAAAAATTAAGCATATTTTATTTCAAGCCAAAATTAATAATTCTCAAAAAATCTGAAATCTACGTAAAACTAACCTAGCTAAAAGTGCAACTATCCACCTTATACGTTACATAATAACTTTTTAAGAATTTTTATATCAGTTTATTTACTTTAAGAGTTATATATTATATATACTTCGGATAAATTTATTTATTGAATTTTTTAATGTTTGTTTTCATTTAGACATCATCATCGTCACGAATTGTTCATAATTTATATTTCCATCGCCCATTATGTCAGCCTCCCGTATCATTTCATCGCACTCCTCCTCTGTAAGTTTTTCGCCTAGATTCATCATTATATGCCTCAATTCAGATGCAGTTATGAACCCGTTTCCCTCCTTGTCAAATATTCGAAATGCCTCTCTTAACTCTTCTTCATTATCAACGTCTTTTATTTTCCGCGACATTATGATAAGAAATGATGGGAAATCTATCAGACCTGTAGAAATAAACGAAATTTTACTTTCCTTAATTTGTTTGATTGTGAACGTGGCACCGGCTAGGGAGCTGTTTTTTTTTCATCATCTCCAAATTCTTGTGAGACAAGAGCAAAATTATACCTGTTCTATTTACATCCACTTCGCATATCAGATCGGCTATTTCTGCTTCTGTTGGATTTTGACCCAGAGATCTCATGCAGGTTCCCAGTTCTTTGGTAGTTATGTTACCGTCTCCATTCTTATCAAATAGGTTGAACGCCTCCCGAAATTCCGCGATTTGCTCCTCGGTTAATTGCTCACCTTTTGATTCTGTAAGTATTTGATCAGCCATGTTTTCACTGTTTTATCCACGTTAGGGTGTTATTCATTTTTTTTTTACTCCCCTTCACAGCATTCTAGAATAGCTTTTTGAGAACTAGATCAATACAATTAAGTGCCTGAAACCACCGATGTACCAATTTTCGTAAATTCTACATCAAACTTTTATTAATAAAAGAATTATTTAGTAATAATAACGCACATATAATGCTATTGCAATATCATTTGGGCTTAATATTTGATTAGAATCTTCCATTAAATTTATTAAGTTTTTTCGTCAATTATTATAAAATTGAATATACAGGTTTTTTTGTTGAATTAGTGATTACAACCAAATATTTCTGCGGTTTTTTAAAATATTTTTTATAGAAAATAGTGAAAAATTATGTAAATCTTCCGCGATATCCGAAATTTATTAAAAAAAATTCTCGCGTCTTATTATGTACGATAATTCTCCTTATAGTAATTAAGATTGAAACAATCATATAATTTCGTTTAGGTTTATGGAAATGTGTAATTAAAACTTTACTTAGATAACTCTGGTAAAATTGCTCTTCAATATTAATAATAAGCTATATATAAATTTTATTGTTTTATATATATATATCAAGAGTACCATTAATATTGTTTTATTATTTGTAACAACGTTATTTGGCATGGCTTTGTGTTGATTTCTTTATTACATACAATTTGCGAGGTTTAGTTGTGAAGCAAAACCATTCTCTTATCGTTGTGGAAGGACAATAACTGACTAGAAGACGATGTACATTAATGTTTTTGTATTACATCTTGAAACAATTTTATATTTGTTCCAAAAAATTAGCTTTTTCAGAAAAATTTTAACACTAATACTGTTGTAAAAATTTTATTTTTTAAATATGACACTAGATGATTTACACGAACAGAAAACTATAAAAATTCAAATTGCTTGAGCTAATTTTCCTTTTTCATGAGTTCCTGAATAAGAAATTCAATTTCTATATGATTTTCGTCCAGCATCAAATTTTTGTTTCTTTCCCAGAGACAATCTATTTCGTCGTCCGTAAGTTTAACGCCGTAATTCTTCAAATGATACCTTAAATGTTTCATATTTACGAACTCCGCTAGCTCAGGATCACCCATTTCGGGAATGTCTTTGAATACACTAAGAGCATTTCTTAACTGAATTTCATCTTCGATGTCGACCAATTGCGAACCCAGGTATTCATAGAATCCCTTGAAATCCATTCCTGTTTTTTTATCTTAAATAAATTGTAAGAAATTAGCATACGAGTGAATGTAGGGATTTAGTATAGTTCTTTATATGGTGGTTCTTACCGCATTCGGTCGTAGCGAACGCCATAATGTCGTCTACATTCTCACGCAAGGGTTCTCGGCCTAACGCCACGAGAATGTCTTCCAAGACTTTCGGGCCGAGAATTCCATCACTGTTTGTATCTAGAAGCGTGAAGGCAGCGCAAAATTGCGTTTTCTCTTTTTCTGTAAGTCCATATTGATCAACCGGTATTTCTTCCAATATTTCTTTGTTTTGTTTTTCCGGAGTTACATTTTCTCCATTGTCTAAATCGTCAAATGTAAAATTGCATCGAGAGGGGAACATTCGTTTTCTTAAAATAATAAGGTAGAAGGCAAGAATCGTTTACTGATTTGTTGTTATTTACAAAAAAAATGAAAATCTTTTGCAATTATATTTTGTTTTTTCTTTTTTTAATTCACCATTCATTTCAAGTTTTCATGGAGTGGTAGACTGGAATCCAGTCTGTTCGTTTTGTTTTCTTTTCTGATAGCGAATTGCATATCATAAATCCTTAACTCAAATTGACAAGAGAAATTTCTAAGATCCCTGATATTTAATTCATTTTTCACAACAGCTTTTTAATCTTCATTGAACACATAATAAGCTTACTTTTTTCAATATTATATGAAAATTTTGTTAAGTTTAAGTTTCTCGCCAATTATGAGACAGATTCACAAAATTCATATTATATAATACGTATTAATATTAATTACACATTCAGTGTAAGTTATGTAACGTTAAATTTTACTTTATAATCAGTTACAAGTGTAAATATCATTATATTCGCTATATAAATAATTTTCATCGCTTTCTTTATTAAATTATTTTTCTTCTAATAATTTAATAATTTTAAATTAATTTTCTTTATTACAATTATTAAACTAACTTTTAATTAAATTATTGTATTTTGAAATGATTTTGATTGTAAAATATTTTTTTTTTTAAATTTTCAGTATTACTAATCTAAAATGCGAAATAGGATTCACATCATATATTAATGTATTTCAGTATAATAGTAATATATTAAAACATAATATTTTTAAGCTGTACTAAGAAAATGAATATTTCGATATAGGTTTTTTTTCTTTTTGCCTTAGTTAAATAAATTTAAAATAAAGAACTTTCAATTGTCCGTCTAAAAAAGTAAATGAAAAATTTATATAAAACCGACTCACACTTTCAAATAAGTTTTTTAATATTATTCATACTTTGAAAGCATAATTATGATTTTTGCATTCTACTTGTTCTGTAGTTTTATTGATATCTCCCTCCTAGGACTGTTTTTTATATTATATAATTGTAATTATTTTATAACATTGCAGTATTGGTAATTTCTCTGTTTGGAATGTGACTCCATTATCATTGTGAACACAAACATATTCTTATGCTCATTAGCTGATTAATTTTCAATTTTTATTAATTTATTTGATCATAAGTCTTCACAGATGAGATAATTTTATGTTACATGCAAAATTCATTAAATAAAAAGTGAAACTTGTACGAACTTTTGGAAAGTCATTTGGTTGTTAAAATAAAAATTGAAATTAAATAAGCTAATGGCAATCCTTTTTTAACATAAAATAACTTATTAAGGAACTTATGACACACATGTTGAGACAAAAAAATAATCTAACAATTTATATTGCTATGACAATTTGAAATTGAAAAGGTCTGCAAATTATTTTTCTGTGTATGTTTGTGTATGTATTGTGTGTATACTCATATATATATATATATATTTTCACGCTTCATTTCATATATAAGTGTTATTTAACTTGTTTATACTGATTATTTAAGAGTTATAGGTTTATATTGATTAGTATTAATATCATATAAATTTCATAACTCTTATGTAATCGAATAATTAGATATTAAGATTAAATTTAGGGTAATATGAATTAGATGTCATGGAATTATATTTCTTGAAGTTATCCTTATATATTTTATGTGCATTTACACCGGAGTTGTCATACTATTTTCCATTTATAAAATTTAAAAGTAAGAAATGTCTCTCATTTACATTATTAAAGTTATTTTCAATAAATTATGTTACTTGGATAGCATCAGGGCGGCGAATTCCTCATATTTGAGATATCCATCCTTTAGGTATTCGTGGGCATCATTTAGCCAAGAATCAATTTCTTCGGAGGTGAGGGGTTCTCCAATTGTGGTAAGAAGTGATTTCAGGTACTCCAATTCCAGCATTCCGGTTTCTTGCTTGTCGAATCTCTTGAACGATTCTATAAGTTCATTGCCTTCGTCGAACTCTTTCAATCTTTTCTTCATCAAATTGAGAAAGGCTTTGAAGTCCAATTCGTCTGTAATGATAAATGATGGAATCTTCCTGGATGATATTTCATTGCCAAAACAATGGGAAGATTATATTTTTTTATTTCAAGCATTCCCTTTTATTAACCTACTATCAAAAGACATACAAAACAGTTAGACTATATCATTGATTAAACATGATCGTACAGGATATGGATTTTTCTTATAATAAACATTGAAAGCAAGGTTTTTGTGTGTTACGGCGCCAGTAGTTTTGCCATAATTCAGACAAAGCCTTCAATAATTTGTCCAATAATTTTTGCTTTCTAATTTCGGATTGTTAAACGTTATTTGACATTTAAGAAACAGATCTTAACTGCATTGTTCAATGGCAAATTCCGCGACAATGTCTGTTTCTTCGCAGACGGTTGGTACCTGGCCGAGGGCCCTCATAACAGTTCCAATTGTCCTCGTGCTTATTAAACCGTCTCCGTCTGTGTCGTAAAAAGTGAAGGCTTCCAGCAATTCATCGTTCTTTTCTTGATCGAAAACTTCTGACGTTAATGATTGAAATGTCGCTGTTGATTCAAATGCTGTAATTTTTTCTCGGACCAAGTCCTCCGCCATTTTTTGTCAATTGCATTAAATATTCGTCATTTGCTTTGTTGGAACAGCAAACGTTCTACTAAGCAACACATTCCATTTATACGAAAAGTGAATCGTTCGCTCCATAAGTTTTAAATTTACCAAGCTTTTCAGCAATACAAATTTAAACTGTTTCTCCTTCAATAATAAATTAGTTTTCGGTTCAAATAATTCTTATTGGTCAGCATTCTTTTCAAAATTTCTTTACCTATTATTCCATTCCCTAACCTTCATGGTCGAATAAACTGCATAGTTCCTTTTTCCAGTTTTGTTTCTCCGCCAGATTTTCGATTAATTGTTCACGTAACAGACCTAACTCTATTACAAAATTTTATTTGAAATATGAATTTTTTTAAACTCAAAAAGTGTAAAATTATTATTTGTAAAAAGAACAAACACCTGTCCAATTTTAATATCAAATTTAAAAATCTCGTTAACAAAATGATAGGAACTAATAGAAAATTTAAGTTCCTAACTCATTTTTTCTAAAATCTATATAAGCTAAAAACGCCTTTTCTTTTATTATAATAATTTATATATTTCTAATTGATACTTTTTATTTCTATGTAATGGAAATTGTGTAACGATTTAAATGTAAAATACTGTTATCTCAGATTTTTTTCTCGTTTATAATTTATACCATGTATATGTGCTTTTCTAAAATTTCAATATGTTTTCCATGAAACAGTTCTACCGAGATTTTAACTTTAAATTATATTTCCTTTTAATTTATTTCTCCCCAGAATTCATATAGTGTTCAAGAAAAGCACATTTTTAAATTAAGAATATATTGTGTCGTCTTGTTGAGTCAATATATTTTTAGTTATTACTTTTGTTTATTTTCAGGGAAGATGCCATGATGGAATATTTAAAAATTGCCCAAGATTTAGAAATGTATGGAGTAAATTATTTTGAAATCAGAAATAAAAAAGGCACTGAACTTTGGTTAGGAGTTGATGCTTTGGGACTAAACATTTATGAAAAGGATGATAAGTAAGCTTTGTAATCAACGAATTTTTTTTCCAATTTTGTAATTGTGCATTAATTCCAATAATAAATATTTTAAAAAGTCTGTTATGTTTTGGAAACGCATATTTCAACTTACTCGAGAATCGTTATATTACCTTCACTTTCTAGATTAAGTAGAAATTATTAAAAAAAAGTTGTTTTGATTGATTTAATTTGTATTTTATTGTTAGGTTAACACCGAAAATAGGTTTCCCATGGTCGGAAATAAGAAACATCTCATTTAACGATAGAAAGTTTATAATCAAACCTATAGACAAGAAGGCTCCGGATTTTGTTTTTTTCGCACCGAGAATCAGAATAAATAAACGAATCCTCGCTCTTTGCATGGGTAACCACGAATTATACATGAGAAGAAGGAAACCCGATACCATCGATGTTCAGCAAATGAAGGCTCAAGCCAGAGAAGAGAAACTTGCAAAGCAACAGCAAAGGTTCGATCTTTTAGCTTATAATTATTTCTTCCTATTAGTTTAACAGGAAGATTCCGATCATTTTTGCTCGTAAATTATATATTTTTCAATAAAAATAATAGTTACTTATTAATAAGAGCTTTGTTACTAAGAATGATAGGCTAAAATTTGATTGAATTAGATCCAGAATTAGTTTTTAATTTTAAATTAAATAATATTTTTCTTTTTCTTAAACCATTAAGTTAGAATTTTCATATTAGTTTAAAACACAATTTTAAGTTCCGCAAAAAAAATATGTAAATAGTTCGTATGGATTTCTTCTTCATTTTAATTACCCAAATATATCTGTATTTTGATGATTAATTTTTATTTAAGCACAAGTAAATTTAATACAATCTTTTACTTAATTTTATTTAGTTGCGGCAATTGAGAAATAAGCTATTAAAAATTTCAAAAATAACTTTTGTTTAATAAAACTTTAGTAATTTTCGCATGAGTCAGAATCTACTGTGAAAATCATATAGGCTTTCAACTAATTTCAATTTTCACTTTGGGAGATTTAATAATTGATCTTTCTTTTCTTTTTAATTTTCAATAGAATTTTGCAATTCATTCCCTGAACAGCGTTAAATTCTTGAATTGTCATTAGTCGTGTCACAGATTTTGAAGAGGAATCTTCATTTAAAATTTTTTGGCTTTAGTGTTAAAATTTTTCAAGAAAAATTTGAAGGAAAATGAAAAACGATTTTTTTAGGGAAAAACTACAACTGGAAATTGCTGCTAGAGAAAGGGCAGAAAAGAAATATCAAGAATATGAAGAACGCATGAAGGCTATGGCAGAAGATTTGGCGAAACGTCAACAGGATCTTCAAAACGCACAGGATAAAATTCGAACTTTAGAAGAACAGTTAAAGCAACAGCAAGCAGCTAGAGAAGAATTGGAAGCAAGACAAAACGAGTTACAGGTATATTAATTTTTAATGGCAGAAGAGCATTCTAATATATTATTTAATATAATTTGTTTTTCTAAACTTTCATCGATAAATTGGATTTTACTAGACAAATAATTTTAATATAGATAATGAAATGTTTTCCTTACTAGGAAATGATGATTCGGTTAGAAGAATCGAAAAATTTGGAAGCTGCGGAAAGACAGAAATTAGAGGATGAAATTAGGGCTAAACAAGAAGAAGTTAAACGCATTCAAACTGAAGTAGACTTAAAAGATGAGCAGACAAGACGTTTACAGGTAAATTCAAAAAAGCAAGATATCAAACGTTTATATACTATTGAAATCGGTTTTACATAGCTTCACTTTAAAAAATGTTTCATAGATGGAAGTTGAAGAGGCCAGACAGAAAGAAGAAGAAGCCAACAGGCAATTACTCGCTGCAACTGCAACGCCGCAACATCATCATGTAGAGGAAAATGATCATGATGAAAATGATGATCTACCAAATGGAGATGTGACCAAGGATCTAGAGATTGATTCAAGTATTGTTGACCCGGTCGAAGAACGGCGGACTTTGGCTGAGAGAAACGAACGCCTTCAGGATCAGTTAAAGGTAAATAAATTTTCCCGTTCAGTATTTGCTTTCCAATCAAGTTCAAAATTTTTTTTCTAATCGTTTGATTAAGATTCGAAATATTTATCTTTAAAAAGACGAAAATAATTTTAACCTGTTCTTTCAGGCACTTAAACAGGATTTGGCTCAATCCTTGGATGAAACAAAGGAAACCGCCATGGACAAAATCCATAGGGAAAATGTTAGAGTTGGAAGAGATAAATACAAAACACTAAGGGAAATTCGTAAAGGCAATACCAAACGACGAGTTGATCAGTTCGAAAATATGTAAAACCATTCTATTATTTATTAAATATCATCAGATCAAGGAAAATCAATTACGTAAAACAATTAGAGACTTAAAAAAGTTTGATTGATATTTTGTTGATATATTTTTGTTTGGAACCTGACTGAATGCTACTGATTGGCCCTTCTGTGCTTTTTTAGTACAGAGGCCGCGATGCAAAATAAAATTAATCAATAATTTTTTCTTGTATTTAGATTCATAAAACTCTTATGAATCAATAGTTTTTAAACTTTTTGTTTTCTCCAGATATTAGCATTTCTATTATTTCTGCTTATTCATTCTTAATATTTATTCAAAGTATTTTTTTTAAGATCAATATAGGTTCCCCACTTATTTCTTCTCTAATCAATTATTGTAAAAAATTTTTGTGCCAGTTTTTCTTCTTGATTTCTTTTTAAACTTTAAAGGTCTGACAGTAGCCTAGTCTCCATTAATAAACGATATTTTCCCTTCAACTAAATTTAAATAATTACGTGGATGATTATTTAAAATATTGAAGCAAAAAAAATTTTATTTAGTCATAATTGATTACTTTCTTCGAATATGCTTCATTTAGAATAATTTAATTACAGAAATAAGTATGGGAGTTCTGTTGATTTTGTAAATTTTCTATGCTCTTTTTTAATTGCTTTTTTAAAACGAAAACCTGATCTCTGCTTTTTGGCTGCATTTAAAGTTATAATTTTTTTAAAAAAAATATAAATGAAGCATATAATTAATTTCTTTTATATTGTTGATAGGCATTCCCACAATATTAAAGGTTTCATGTTAAACGGAATAAAATATCAAAATGGAAACATTGACGTTTCCGAAAAATTAACTTCTGTTATATCTTTTTATTATCCTTATTCTGTTATATCTTTTTGTGATGGGAAATATGAATTTTTAAATTTATAAGAGAAAAAACATTTTTTTTGTAACGATAAAAATTTTCAGCAGATATTCACATTAAGAATTTCAACCATTTCGAAAATGAGTGGCCTTTATAGTTCGTTTATTAAAATTAGTATATTTACTTAACGTAGTTTATAATTGAATTACTAAAAGGAAAAGGAAAAAAAGAAAAAAAATTAGTGGTTTCACGTTGCTTTCTTTACTTTCTTTAGCTGGCGAAAAAGAATATTCGTATGCCATTATATCGAACTTTTTTTATTATCTTAACAAATGACGACAAAAAAATAAATGTTGTGATTAATGCCATTAATAAAAAAATTGTATGTCACTTTTATTAAAAGTTAATTTTTTTTACTTTGACAATACTTTGTCTTAAAATTTTTTGTTTAATGTAAAAAAATTGCAAATGAAAAGTTTCAGATTAGCTAAAGTTTGTAAAGAGAGTAATTTATTTTAATTTCTATTTATGTCTTTATGGTTTGATTTCTTATTATCTGAATATTTTTATTGTTTTCAGTATTAATTAATCAATTTTTTTTAGCTGGTCTATGAAATATTTTTCATTTTCATTTTATATTTACTCTTAAAAAAGTTTACCTCAAATCCTTCCTAAATTAATTAATTTAGAAAAAATTTAACTTTTTTTATTCTTTATAACATTAAATCATAAAAATTAATTATCTGTTTTACCGATACCGCAATATTGACATTTTGTTAATTTGTTTTTTAATATTTTATTTTTCAAAACTTTGATGACCAAGATAAAAAAATCAAATTTGTAATATCGATAAAGCACTACATTATTTTCAAAGCCGAAAAGATTATGTGATACTATTTTTTTTCAAGTTCTTTTTTACTTATTAAACCTATGTAAATCTGTTTTTTCGATTTTTTGAATCGAAATTTTGCTTAAGTATCAAGATATAAATGAATTATATATTCTCATCTTAGTGGCTTTAAAATTATAAAACAAAAAAAAACAAAAAACAAAATGAGAGAAAAAATGATATTTAAGAACATATTTCTTAAATTCGTTATTTAAAAATTAATTATTACAACAATTCTTGGGAATGAAATTAAAAGCATTTTTAACACATAAATTCGAGAAACTTAATCTTTTAAATATCAAACTTATTTTTATAAATTAATTTTCTTTATTGTATCTTCAGTTTTTATTATTAACCAGTTGATTGCGGTTATTCACGTTTTTCATGCAATTTTTAAATACCATTCAATAACAAAAACGCTGGTTGAATGGTTGATTCAACTGGGTAATACAACCATATATTATATTACTATACTATAATATTAAATTAATACAATCTAACCTGAATCACCATTCAACTAGTGTGAATTCTTAAAAAATTTTCCTAGTTATCATATTTAATTGCAACTTAGACATTTTGAAAATGATTTGTTTTCCTTGGTGAAGTTGAAGGTAAAGTGCCTTAAAGTTTGATTTTTAATGTTACCTCTGAATGAATAAAAGTTGTACCGACGTAAATCAGTTTTTTTTGAGCAGTTGTTAATCCAGTGTCCTGGACTAAAAGTTTTCATATGTTGAAATAAAATATGATATTTATAGCAAACTGCGTTACATCCGTCTAAGGATGACCGCTAATTGTTTTTATAGATTAAAATTAGACATTTTTGATAAGAGGCGGTGAAGAAATGTTCGTATGTAGGACAAAACTATTTAACTCCTTCCAATATATTTTTGTTATTGAAAGTTTTGATCCGGCTAATAATTATTTTTTCTATTAGGTAATTGTAAACTTTTTGCCTATGAAAAGAAAGAAAATAGTTTTGTCTTTTTGATGAATATATTTTTTTTAAATTTTTCAGCAGTGCCTAAATTTTTTTGTAATTGCGGTAGACTTCAAATTTTTGTGGATTATTTTATATTTGTAAGGTAAATTTTGTACGTAATATAGTTTTTACTGTAACTTGTCTTATCATTTTTTAAAATAAAAGAAATCGAGCCAGCAAAGCGCATTTATGATTTTTCGGCCTTTAAAAATATCATCCTAAAAATTCACGTAAGAACTTTGTCACTGAATGGACATTATATCGTTTTCACGTGACCAAACTCCAAGAAATTTAATTTATTGATTATTTACTTAACAAAATTAACGGGGAAAAGAAAATTGAGGGTTTCATTTTCTCTTACGAAATTTAGGGTATTTATCCGTTTCAATCAATTTTTTTAGTTGGTAAAATTGCTACATCTACGTTAATATGGCGGCGGAATTTCTCGGGATATTTGTTGATTAGAATTTGCAAGCTTTATTGTTTCTTTCATTAATTTGAGTAGTTATTTTTATTTAATATGAAAATATTTTGTTTCTACTTTCGATGATCGCGATAATAAAATAAATGAAGAATTATGTGATGTCATTTATTTAGAAATAAATTTAACGGTACGTATGTCACAGCGTAAACCGTTGAAAACTTCATTTAAAAAATTGCCACTGTAAACACTTTTTATATTTGTACATTATATTTCTTTATGGAATATTTTCCTTCTTATTAGGAATTTATATTTCAATTATTATTTTTAATAAGCTTGGCATTTATTTTTATCTTTTTATTAACCGGTTTTTTTTATTGTAATGTGATATTCATCTAAGATAAATAGAGGTCAATTGTACCTGTTAACCATATCATTTTAATTAATATTTTTTTGCATGAATACGTGTTTTAATAATTTAATTTCTAGTGTACAGATACTTGCGTTTTCCAAGAATGTATTATAATTCACATTATTCTTCTTTTTATTTCTGCTTACAGATGTGTACCATATTGAGATATTCAGATATACAACTGAATATAAGGCCTTAAGAGAGAATTTAATAAAAATTAAGAGTTTTATATATCTAATGCAAATTTAAATAAATATGCAAGTATTTAAACCAGTAATTGCTGTTTCAGAATATGTTTAAGAATTTTTGAAAAATAAAAAGGAATTTGTCAATGAAAAATATTCAATTCTGTTATAATTATAATTATCATTATCATTATTATTATTATTATTATTATTATTATCATCATCATCATCACTACTTTATTAATCTACTAAATCAGCATTAAAAAAAAATATTTTCCAATCTTTTGCTGACTAAAACATTTTGATTATTTTAATCAGCAATCATTTTCAAATAAATTCATACTCATCATTCAGAAAATTTTTATTTTGCTTAAATTTATAGACAATATTTATTAACTTCATTATTTTTTTGGTAATTAAGATTCTTTGGATAAAAATAAAGAAATTTTTTTCATGAGCATGTCTTTTTAATTGTAAACAGCATGATATTAATTATTTTAAAAAAATTGGGCATAATTTGTTCATTCATATTTATATAATACATCTAAAGATTCATGAAACAAAACATTTATGTTGATTTCATTCGTATAATATCCTGAAATGCTATTCATTTATAAAGAAAGATCATGGGAAAAGTTTAAACTTTTTGTCTTCTGTTATATTAGGTTAAGAAATTTTAAAATGAAACAGTTTCAGCAAAATTGAAATTGTAGTTGTTTGCATCACATATATAAAATGATTTTTATTAGCATAACGTAATTAAAAATCTTTTTTTTAATTATAAATAAAATTTAGGATTTACATTTTATAACACATCAATAAGAAGTACCTCACATAATTATGGTGATGCTTCTTTGTTAAAATTTCAGTGTGATAGATTAATGTTTTATTAGTTAAGAATTTGGAGATTGATTACTATATCTTGACAGAATTATGAATCTGAACTTGCCTACAAATTGCGACAGATTCATTTTAAACTAATCCAACAAATTTGTTTTTCTATTAATGAATTTATTAACATACTCGTATTTTGTATGTTTGTCCATGTTTATGAGAAACTTGTATTAATAACTTAAAAATGGTAAGAGAATTGCTCGTTTGCTATATTTTCCTATAGTGTTCAAACTTTCTGCCATATTTATCGTAGGAGTTTTTAACAAATAAATTGACAATTATGTTCGTCAAGGACTCTTAACGAGCAGAACAGTATAATTATAGTTTTATTGTTTGTCCTGATTGTGAGTACTGATACTGATGAATACTGCA
>JAOWBB010008771.1:0-168487 GCA_028565995.1 Ricinus marginatus | reverse complement strand
GTCCTAACAGCAAATTTTAAAAGGAAAAATTAGGTCACAGAAGAATTTTATTTTTAATATTTTTGAGTGATGTCAAAGCAGTCCTAACAGCAAATTTTAAAAGGAAAAATTAGGTCACAGAAGAATTTTATTTTTAATATTTTTGAGTGATGTCAAAAAATTTTCATTGTAATAATTTCCGCAAGGTTCGTTGGTCATTTTGCCAGGAAGCCTGGGTCTGAGCCTGATGGTAGACCGTATAGATGCCGTGGAAACCATTCGGGAACAGAAGCTCATAAAGCGAAAATGTTTTTTCTTTTTCATTATAAACTGCCGTTTTACATTACTTTTTCATCTGTTTAACGTAGCTCAGTTCGGCTGCTTCTTGTGAAAGATGATATTCGGAAGATTTTCTTAAGTTAAGCCGCCATTTGAATTACTTGAATTCTTCCGTGGTAGACGTAGCCACCAAATCTGAAGAGATTTTTTTTTTGTTTGAATTGACGAAGCACCCAATTTTAACCTTAATCTGTAGTATTTCTTAATATTTAGTTTTCTAATATTCCGCTGTAAGGAAAATGT
Source organism: Ricinus marginatus (assembly GCA_028565995.1). Taxonomy (NCBI): domain Eukaryota; kingdom Metazoa; phylum Arthropoda; class Insecta; order Psocodea; family Ricinidae; genus Ricinus; species Ricinus marginatus. Next base: position 167,926 of record JAOWBB010008771.1, on the reverse strand, counting down.
TCCGAGTCAACCTTTCATTTATGTCATTATACTTTCTCAACGGATTTACCGATGAAAACCGATCTTCCGAAAGCAATGACTATATTTGAAATCATTGTGAAAGGTATAATTATTTTGTCGTAAATTAAAAGCTGCATAAAAGTAGGGTGACTGCATTATTAAAAAGAATAAGTGATAAATGATGTGTGGTCCACCAGCATTTTTCTTTTAAACAACGCTGTTAAACATAAATTCAGATATAATTGACAATTCATTGAAATTATTTTGAAAGGTTCCCTTTTCATTATAACAAATTTTGTATTTCCATCAGAAGCACTCTTCACAGAGTTTTAACAACATTTCTAATTTTTCGCTACTTCCGCCGGAAAAATATTTAATATATTAATTTTAAAATTTTCGTTCCTTGTGTCAGATAATTATTGGTTTTGAAATTCTGAAAAATTGACGAACGCCATAAATCAGCCAGTCGTCAAAAAAACTGCGGGCACCAAATGTTAAATTAGGTACCAAATTTATGAGAAAATTTTTTTATTCACCTTAGGTATTCTCTACATAATTCTACAAGTGTTAATATGTAAATGTCAGTATTATAAAAACTATGATTTTTTTCGATCTCACGATGGAATTTAGACTCTTGACCATGACTTACGTCTGTACCCTGATTATTTCAGTGTAAATCTGTTCTAAAATGTTTCCATATGTTAAGAGTGCCTTAACCTTTAAAGGTGTTTAAAACTACAAGTTTTTCTGACATTTTTTTAGAAATGTCACGATACATCAAATTTCGACAAGAAATTAATTTTTGAATAAGAATTTAAATAAATAATGTTTACACTATAAGATTTTAAGGTTTATATGTAATATATAAATTATATTAATTAACCTTAAATCCAAAAATCTCCATTTTTGCAGACATATTTTCAATATTTGCATCAAAATCAATATTTTGCATCATCAATCCTAGGTGTTTTTAATAATAATTTTAAGTTTAAACTTTATGTATAATTCATATTTATATAGTTAATTTTATTTTTTACTTATTGCATTTTGCGAAAAAATTTTACTTTTGATTAACTTAATTATATATTATTTTTATAATAAATTTTTTAAACTAATATTAATTAATTTAATTTATTTTATATTTACTATTTACATTAAAGAAAGTATAAAATTTTTTGAATTGTATTAAATGTCATTAAATTTAATTCATCAGAAGAAAATCTCTTGAACTTTTAATTGTTACAATTTTGACGGAGTTAATTATATATTGATTTCTTTTCATCTAAATAACTTCAAGGAATTTTGTCTTAAATAGTAGTAAATGATTTTTAGTAATATAATTTTTACGTGCTGTTTCGGAGTGATATCTTCCTTGATTATTTCATGTTAATGCAATATTGGTTTTCTTTCTTCTCCCTTTCCGCTCGATTTTTTATTTCCTACTTTTACAAGAAGTCTTCAAATATATATATAATATTTGCGAACAACTGATATAACGTGATTCCTTTCGCCTAGTAAGACAATTATATACAAAAGTAATCATAAAGGAAAATTTAGATGAAAATTTCCTTTTTCATATTCATTAAGATCTCAAACTTCGTGCATCGTTTTCATTGGAATGTTTTCTTGTTCGATATGTTAAATGCAAATGTATAGTCTTTATTTTTCTTTGTACAATTCTTGTAATTTATCCTTGCGTTGTTAAATATATAAGCATGTGCTATAGCCTGTAAAATAAATGAGTTAATTCCCATTTCTTATTTCAGATTATCAACTATATTATCATTTACCTATGGAGATCATGCAATTAATGTCCGATAGCCAGAAAGACAAATCCCCTGTGAAAAATAATCCGGTAAGTTTCTATTATATTAATTTGGGTGTCTCGGTAAATTTATTAATTTATTATAAATTATATATAATTTAATTTACCGAGTTATAATATAATTATATAAATAATATTAATAAATATAATAAAATTATAATATAATTATATATAATTTAATTAAATATATATAATTTAAATTATATAATTTAATAAATATTATATATTAATAATAATATTAATATATAATATTAATTTACCGAGACACCCAAATTAATATCTCATCATTCTATTTTTGAGTTCAATTTTTTTTGCAATTTAATTAAAAAAAATTAAAACGATTTGTTAAAAATATAAATTTGAAATGTGTCATTCTCTTTTGCTAGGCGGACACTATACATGCGAAAATATGAAATGATTTTGTGTTTCATTGTGTAGGTTATTTCATGTAAAAGCTTCTGGAATTTCCATAAGGAAAATTTTATTAATTATTATAATGAAGAAAATATTTCAAACTTTTCGAATCGCTTTAGCTCCGAGAAAGATGCTAAAAATCTATGGAATACCCGATTTTCAGTATTTCATTAAAACCAGTTTATTCTTTTCTATTTTTTGGTGACTTCTGTTATTTTTTGCATGTAAGTGTTGGTAAATTAATGACATTTTATGGAAATTCTTTTTTTGGTGGGTTTGTGCCGCTAGTTCTTGCACTGCACGCGATTAGAAAGAGTTAAAAAACATTAAAATAACCTTTCATAATATAAGAATAGAGTGCAACAGTAATTATATATATATATAAAAAAGTCAATTAATTCATAAATATTTGTCATTTTGACGTCATTCGACGAAAATGTTAATGTACCTTTATTGATTAAAAATTCTTCATATCGCCTTCTTTCGGTCGTCCTTCTTTTTTGCTCAATATTATATTTTTTTTTACCAAATCCGTCTTGAATTTTTTCTTTCTGCTTGGAAAATTTTACCATAAAAATTAAGGTAGTTAAATTGAGCCTTGACCCCAGGAAAATACAGTCCACCAATAAGGAAAAGGGAAATAAATAGTCATTGCCCTTTTCTTATAAGTTATTTACACACTTGATGTCACCGACACGTACGAGACATATTAAGTGTAATTTTACTAATCACAAGCTTTATTATTTCTTTGATAAGTTGCAAATATAATAAAAAATAATCAGAGTTGTACCTACGAACTTAAGTTCAATGAATCTTTTGTACCTAATATCTATTTTTTTCTACTAATAGGTTAAGGCTGCCAAGGTGTTTTAATCGTTTTCCTTGAATATGTTGCTCTAACTATTCATTCGTGGACTTCCTCGTGACAATTCAAAGTTACTTTTCGTTCTTAAATATCTTTACGTTGAATTTTCTGTGTTGAATGTCGTGAGTGATCTGAAAAAAAAATTATTAAAGATGGAACTTATTCGTTGAATGGATGTATGAGAGATATTTTATTATGTAATAAAATTATTATGATCTCAGTGATTGTACAGTTCGACAGTTCGAATGCACACCCTATTATTTAATTTTTTAAGTGTACGAAAGGGAAAAAAGAGATCTTTTAAAACCTTATTTTAAAACGTGAATCATGGTGGAAATTTTAAATGATCTAATATTTAACAGACCGTAAAAACGTTAGATGAAAAGTGAATAGATTCGAAATTATAGAAATTATCAATTTTTTCCTTTCAAAGACAGCTTTTATTAAATCTAACTCCCTCATTCACCCATATTTTCTTCATGTAAATTGTAATGAGAAAATTTTTTAGAAATGGAGCTCCCAAAATGAAAAGTTCATAAATTTAATTAGGTCGTGCTCGTTTACAGCGGCAAAATATTTTACGATGACTAAATTATTAAAATCCTTCATAGTAGGGATATTTTGCGTCATGTCGCCTACATTATATATTGAAGCGGGTCGCATGAAATCTGAAGCTAGTATATAAAAATAACATTAATGAAACGAGAGATGACAATAATTGTATTCAGGAATTGATTTTGATTTTTGCGGGTGAAGCATGAAAATGAATTTTGCACCTTATTTATATAATGTTTCATTTATATGTTACATGGCTAATGCAGCCCAACAATCTAATACTATTTTTAGGAAGTTACAAGATTTTCCACCATAAGATAAAGAGCTTTTCATTTTCTGATCAAACTCTTGGTTCTCGTAATTTAATTTGCCTTATCCGTGTGTAGGTAAGATTTGATGCTGTTATTGTCGAAAGTCATTTAGTATTGTGCATGAGTATGATTCTTTCACATGAATTGTCGTGAAAAAGTGTGGGAAATCCTGTTTCGAAGGCATTGCTCCCTTAATTGAAGCTTACCCGTTTTTCGAATGACGTCACATCGAAAATTTCACCCTCCCTTACCTTTGGAGCAGTTTTCCTCGCACGCTTTCCCAGCAACGTTCTAGTTTCGATCTCGCTCTGGGCCGGGAGATATCTGTTCACATTTTTCCGACCTTTTTAATTATTTTTATTTTATTTCTTTTCGTTTTTTGTTTTATATACCGTTGGAGCGGATTAAATTTTGGAACAAATGAGTGGTTCTATAGTGGAATGGAAATTCTAATGTAAATAGCAGTTTTCGATTAATCCTTCGTTTGATCGAAGCTGTTTTTGTTAATTTCGCGAAGGGAAAATCCGATAGTATCCCGGGCGTCGAAGAGAATCGAAGCACAACCCGAAAATTTTGAGTTTACTCCACCAAATAAAATATGGATTCACAATTTTTTTATAACATTAAAAATTGATAGCAGGACGTATTTTTTGGACGTAGTGGCATATTGAAAAGTAATTAAAAATCAAATTATTTTATATTTTTGTAAATCATTTTAAGTAAAGTTGATGCTTTTGTCTTACATCAGAGAAATCAAAATTTTATTTTTCGCATAAGTTTCTTGTATCTCGGCCGTTTCCTTGTTATCCTTCCTGGCGGACATTTCTGAAAATTTGGTCAAGGGATTTTCTTTTTGTCCCGGAATTCTTGAATTTCCCTACGCATAAGCTTCAGTATTTCGCAAAGTGTTTGCAGGATTTTAAATAGTGAATTTTTTATGAATTTTAATATTTACATGTGATTTGGGAATAAACCAAAACAAAAAGATTTTTGTTCCTCATCCTGTTTCGCTTTTGATTTTATTATCTCGAATTTGTTACGATTTTATCACATAGAATGAAATATAGATAGCGAATAGTGGAAACTAGTTCGGACCCATAATGTGCAAAATTCATTAAAAAAATTGAGTTTGCGACAGAATCGCTTTTGAGATTTCAAGTCCATCGGCATTGAAATGGTGTCATAAAAATTTCTTATCCGATGAAAGCCAAGAAAGCAGCAGATCCCATGCACAACCTTTCGGAAATTGGAGTAGGAAATTACATTTGGCCGATATAACCCATTAACTTACTTTTTGAGGACGAAAATGATAAGATATCGAGGGTTATTTAAAGATCTGGGCGTTGGAAATTCATTTCAGATTAAACAACACGGCGTAGAGATCAGTTATTTTTCCATATAATACTGGGTAGTTGGTGTAGTGTTTGCAAGCGGTGCAGTTTAAGGAGTTAACGTTATTGTTGGTGATTGAAATGTATCATTTACGGCGGGTTGGACAGAGGCAAAGTTGAAAATCTTCGTGTTTTGTGGTATGAAAATACATACATTTTCACAATTAGCCGATCCCTGCTTTTAGTCGTATGTGCGACGTGAATTCGGTCACGCTGCACTTTGTCTCAGGTTGCCTAGGGTCTCCGGGAAGAACGTTATTATTTAAATTTTAAAATTTAATGCATTTTTGGTAAGTTTTCGTCCTCTTGACGGCAGTTCATAGTTGCATGCTCCGGCGATAGCCCAGCCTAAGCAACACTTTTACTCGGATACTTAAGATGTTCATTGTCCAGATTTATTCTAAGTCAGATGCCGAAATACGATCCGCTAAGTGAGCTCTGACCCATGAATTTTCAATGAACGCATTCAAATATAACAAAACACGAACAACGGACTGATGACTGTAATTTTTCTTCATTTTTACAAGTTCATTAAAACCGAATTGATTAATGAGTGAACCGCAGAAAAGTCTGGGTTTTCCTTAACCAAATTCACATTTTTAAAAATTTGTTCGCCTGCATAGGACGCGAGAAATTGAAACATGCAACTTAATATTTTAACAGGAGCGCCAGACATACTTTATGCAAGTTTCAGTCAAATGTTTATGGCAAAATGCTTTGCGGTTATTTTTAAAACGAAGTTTTACGACTGAGATACAAGCCATTAGCTGGTTCGTTGTAAGCGGCGCCATTTATTTAACCAGACTACTAATTAAGTTCCTAAATAAAATATCGTACACTTCCGAATTTTGTTGACTTGGACGCCAATCTAAGGCGAAGCCCTAATGTTATTATATGACGAGGAGAAATGTATTATGTTTAGAGCACTTTGATGGTTCAACTAATCAAAATCGGGAAATTAACTTTGCCATTATTCAATCTTATCTCGGATGTTTATTCAGTTACGAAGCAAGCGTCCGTGCTGCGTATATTTCTGTTCCGCGTGTTAATGCATAAGAATTTTTTATATTAAATTATCCGGGAGCCAATTCGTTTTCGAATTTAAAGAATCGAAACGTTTTTAGATAGGCCAAATAAACAATGAACCCTAATTTATATTTATGTTCATTGTATTCCAGAGTGGAACACCATAAAATTATTCAAATTCGTATTTTTCTTGTTCATATTCTTTGTCGTTCTCTAATGCAATATTATTAAGATTTGGTCTAACATTTTTAGGTAAGTTTTTCTAGTTACAAATGTATAATATTGTTATAATTCATGTCGAATTCGCACCGGAGATGAAAGGGTTCAAGTATTGTTGTCTGACAAATACAAAAATTTTATTAGTTATTATCGTTGACAGTCGTTTTTTTCTACATTGGTCGCATATTACCGTGGTATATAATTGAATTGTCGGAAATAGATGTTTCTCGTTTATCTTTTGTTGGATCTAACCTAACTTTTTCGTTAAGAAATAATAAGGAATATTCAGAAAAAATGAGAATTATTAATTACTCTGAAAAATTATTTTCTTTTTCGTTTTTCCCTTTTATGGTTTATTGATTATATAACTAAATCCTTTCGTGCATTGTCTAGGCGAATTATTTCCTCATTTTTAATCATCTAATGAATAATAAATGCACCTATAGACTGCATTATTAAAATTATTATTAGATCTAAGCAATAACTAAAAAGATGATATTTTTTGCCGGCCTAGGACAAAAAATTGATTCCTCTATTATTTGCTCATTTAGATCTACAATTTACAGTATAATTTTTCAATTTTTTCGCTTTTAATATTTTAATTTTAGAGTTTTACTTTTCTTTTTTTTGTGCTTATAGACTAGTACCCCAACATTACGCCGCATAAATTAATTTACTGAAATTAATTTTTCTGACAGGGTTTTCTATAAAAAAAAAGTTATATATTATATTAGCATATAATGATATACATCGCATATTTTCTTCAGTTTTCATGTTTTTACAATACAATATTAAAAATCTGTCACTTTTTATTTTTTTTTTTTTTACTGCAATAGAGTTACAAGTTTCTCTAGATCTAAATTTTTTATCATGACTAGAATTTTGGAAATCTTTAATAGGATTGTGACTTCATAATTTTAATTATAATAATTATTAGATCGTAATTTTCCTCTTTTCTCTAATACAACACGGGCAAAATGAAATATGAAAATGATATTTTTAAACTAAATACAAATGGGTATGCTTGATAGGTCTTTATTTGTTATTTAGTAATTAGTGCAATATTTAGATTTTTGAAGACAATATACTTAATATATGTGCCATGAATTAGGAACGAATCTTTTTTGCTTGATGTCAGTTTCATCTGCTATAAGTGGGTAAGACTGTATAATTTTAAGAAAAATGATGGTAATATCAACAGCTAACGGTATTTTCCCGTTTTTGGCCTTCAATTATGATTTTTGAAAAAGATTTTCTTTTATTATAAAAAGTGATGAATGTAGAAAATATGAAAAAATATAAGTTAATCTTCAGAATAGAATTTGTGTTACTCTTTTTAAAGCAGTGTAGAATGTTTTTCAGTGATTTAGTGGACAACATATCAGCACAAAATAACGTTCATAATTCGATATGTATGTAGACAATATATTGAGAAATCTAATTTATAAAATAAAAGATAATTCTGATATGGTTAATATTAAGAATTACTCGAGTCGTTAATTTAATTTGAATATCGCGATATTTAAATGAAGTTTCAAATGGTAGTTATTGAAACCGGGGAAAAATGGAGGAAGGCTTTACTGAGGTAAGTTTTCAACAAGCTTTTCATTCCCAGTGTCATGTTATTTTCGATATTACAAAGTTTTTAAACGTAGCTACAAAGCTCTTCCTTTTGAAAATTTTTATGTCTAAGAATATCATTGAATTTAATAATTATAGGTTAATATGTGCAACACATTACTTGTTTTGTAGTTTGCCGAGATCTTACATTCTTCATACATTAAAATTTAATAAGCATTTTAGTTTTCTATCCCATTAAAAGCAGCATTATTATTGTCGTTGTTTATTGATTGAGTACATCATGGGCTTATTTATACATTTATTATTCACTTTTATAATTTTTATTACTATTCATGCTTGAAAATGAAACCAATTTTCAATTTTCTGAATGTTTTTTTGAAACACAAAAATATTAATGGTGTCGACTTCTTTATATATTTATTGTTTACAGTTCTGCTTATTAAAAGCCAACCACTTGTTTAATGTAGTAATTGTAGGTTACTATATTGTAGTAACCGGTTTATCATAATTTTCCAACGGAAAATTTTTATTTATTTATTTTTTTTCAAATCCATCTTTGTTTCGCTTGGAAAAATTTGACAATTCTCAGATCGAGTATGTAATTTAAATAATCTTTTTCAGTCGCTATAGTAACACATTTAGGTAAAATAGGATAGGAAAATGCAGCCAATTTCACGGCATGATATATTACTCTGCGATTTTGCCACTATATGACACCTGCAACTTGTAAAGTTAAGGAATTTGGATGAGTCATCCCCTTTTTCAGAATGCATTTTTACTACGAAAAGGTCATGCATCAAATTTTGTCGCACTAAGATGGTTTCCGGTTTTGTGCAAGCCTTTGTAACATGCTGGAGAAGCCTCAGCTTCATTCACACAGGGGTAACCACGTTGAATTACGTTATATGTTGAACAGCGGTAATATTCTCCTATAAAATTCGATTTTGTTTTAATGTGTTTCATTATCTGAGGGAATTGTTTTTTGTTATTTATCATCCCATAAAATTAATCATTTGTTGATAACCACAAAAAGATAGATAGAATTAATATGATGACGTTGGCATCAGAATAAAAAGGCGCATTTAACGATAGGTAGGTGAATATAAGCATAAGCGCGTTATGCAATGCGTATGCTTTTCAAGTAGGATCTTTGCGAAGGCGATCTTCCTAATTGCACTTAATATAAGAGAGATGCAGTTTTCCGCAACAAACCCTTTTCACTTGCCTCTCACGCGGTGCACACTTTTAAAACTCAAATCCAAAGCTTTCATTAGCTTCAGACGAGAAGATTACTGCGTTAGAGTTGTATTAAAAATTTTAAACACCGTTAAGATGTATAAAAATAGTAAGTACATCTTTACTAATTCTCAAGGTATGACATCTTAAAAATGTCATTCATCAAAAGTTTTTTTTTTATCTCGCATTTAAACGTCTTTCACTTAAATCTTAATATCAAGTTATCAAGTTGTGTCTTGCTTTAGAAATAGGTAGGCCTCAGTGTAAATGGGTTTCACTTTGTAAAGGTTCAAAATATAAATGGTTTGGCACGGATTATGAGGAAACTGAATTTTTGTTATGCTTAATCGCTACTTTGAAGAAGCCAAAAATCTAAATAAAAAATTTACTTACTAAAAAAAACTTTATTGATAAGAAAATAATATTGCATAATCTTATTCATTCAAAGTTTGACTTAGTAACTTTATAAATTTCAAGCTTCTATGTACCAGAATTATTTATTTGTAACATAACACTAAGAGAATCTACTTAAGGTAAACAGTATTGAAAAAAATTTGAAAAAATTAATGGGTTAGATGAAAGTTAATGATATATTAAAGTTATTTTTCATAGGAAAACTTTATTACATTACATAAACATTTAAATTATACTGTAATACCCATATATGGTAACATAATAACTGCAACTTTACAAATAAGCGTTTGCCAAATATATCATGTAAGATAAATTAAATTGGTAACCCCTGGTTTTATATAAGAACATTTAGTATCAAATGCTAAAATTTTAATATTGAATTAAACTCACACGGGTTATTGCTTGTTTAATTATTTCTGGTGTTCTTTCATGTATGTGATTCTGATTTATTTATTGCTTAGAACTTAAGTTATGGGAGTTAAAGTGAAAAATGTATACTTTTAAGCGAGATATAATTTGTGTTTACTTCAATTTGCCTTATTAAGATGGTTTAAAATTTAATTTTATATTTAATATGCATATAATTGGTTAAATATCTGAAATTCAGACGAAAATTTTATAAAAATATGTATCTTGTATTAGAAGGATATAACTGCTGCTTCATTATATGAAAATAATTTAATATATGTGAACAAAATATTGGAAATTAAAACATTTCATGATGATAATTTATTAAATAGAATTTATTAATTTGTGCACGAATCGTATACTTAATAAGTAGCAGGTATTTTGTATGTTGCTTGATACATACTAAGTTCCATGTTTATGAAATATTATTTTCTTCATCTCTGTAGAAATATGGTTTCCCTTTACCATTAAATAGTATTTTTTTGAGGAACTTTGTTCATTTATTACATATTATATATTATTATTGTTATTATTATCTAATCTATTATTATTAAAAAAAAATGAAGTGCTTGAAATATTCCTGGGCATTGAATTTTTTTTAAGTAATGAATATAAATACAACCACATTCCAAAATAATACACGTATAAGTTAGTTAATAATTAAAGTCAGTTAATAATTAAAACATTTAGATGCTTGTAATATAATAAAATGAAAATATAAATTTTTGTAAGAACTAATTAAAAAGGTTTAAATTTAATATAAAAAGAAAATAACATCAGATTTTTTTTCGATATCCGCTAATGCGAATACGTTTCACATTGGAGAAGAGAAAAAAATAGCTAATGGATATAAAAATGTTTTAAATTATTAATCTTACTAAAAATAACTGATGAATTTACCATTAAAAAAAACTGAATATCGGTCTACATGTACATTCATTTATATTAGATTACGTCACCTTAAGACTTCTATTGCTGCGATCCCGACCTCGGCCTTATGGCGACCGGGTTAGTTCGTTCTTTGAGTGCATGCGTACCGAGTGACGTCATTTTAGTGCGTCATTTTAACATGAGCGCTTGTCCAAAGGCGTGTTAATTTTTAGGACCAGTATTTATGTAATGTAAAATGCGATGCTTGATTTTTTAAATAAAAACGGAACGATATATATTTTTTATTTCCAATTAATTTGTCTTCTGTTTCATATGAATTCAGACAACAGTCAAAATTAACGCATCGTAAGAATATTATGAATCGTTTTCCTCGATTTCAATTGTATAAATTGACAACCATTTACAATACATTGAAATTAATGATTAGCTTTTTGCGTGAATGGTGTTTGTTTTAAATGTATTATGTGTGTTATGTAATTGATTAGATTTCAATTGTGATTTGTTATCCATTTTATTTTTAACCGTACATAAATAAGATATATTCATCGTTACTTTTTGTCTTTTTTGAAGCCAATTCGGAAATGAGCAAAATTAAGGCCGCGCAATATTTGACAATAGCGATGAATTTGCTAAATAATTTTTAATTGACTTTAAATGTACAGAAAGAAAAAACAAAATTATTTTGCGCATGTGTATCCGCGTTCTAATTTAGATGAATACATGCGGCTTCATTAATTGTATGCACTACGTTTTAGAGAATGTTGTGCGGTTCGTTGTAATGTACTTTCCTACGATGGAAGAAATTGTGAAATAATTACATGATATGGAATAAGGAGTCCCGAGAGTGTTATTATCATTATTTATAAAACAAATCACAAAAATCGGATATTGTGATCAAAGGTTGGTGTTCGTAAAGTAAAAAGAAGAGAAAATATGAAACGCAGTTTGGTTGTTTTTTAATAATTTAAATTCAGATTATATCAATGACGATACAAAAAGTAATTGACTTTGAATTTGTTAAATATATTTATATTTAAATTTCAGAATTTGTTTTTGATGCAAATTGGAATTATAAGAACTAAGGGACATATTTTAATCTAATTAAATATTTTGAATCTCAGTTGACAACATTTGAAAATCAGATATAATAATAAGGGTTAAGAAAGATTAGACAACCGATTTCCACAACTACTCGATGTGCATAAATTATAAAATGAATATATGATTGTATCTGTGCATGGGGCCATTTTGTTCGGGTCATTTTATAAACTTAAATATTTTAGTTTTAAAAACGAAGAAATTAATGATATTCGCATGACATGATTATGTGTAACAATGTCAATAAGTTATATTATAAATGTAAGTTTAATAATGTTCACATCAAAGTAACCAGTTGCGAAATTAGAAAAGTAGTATACGGTATTTAGAATTTTTTCTTTACTTTTTATTTTTAATATCTTCATTTCTATTACTGTTTTTCACGAAATATTTTTCATGTCTCTTACACAGACCTTTTACCAATAAAAAGTATATAATTTAATTTATGCCCATTGGTTTATTCAGAAAATTGATTCATTTGAAATTTTAATGTTGACTGTTTAAAGCTCTTAATAACCTTTGAATGAGACATTATTGTAAACTGTTCTAAAAATAAATGCCATATTTTTTCTTTTTGTATCAGGTTAGATTTACCCCAATTAAGTTATAAGCGTTATGTTCGCATGCGAAACATCGCCTTTAATATAATGCAGCACAATCAATATTCCCAACAACTTTCTTTATAATTTAAAAGAGCTTTTGCTGCTACATTATTTTCCCACCGAATACCCCGTGCGGGACCGATGAATTTTGCATTAGTCTTCGAAAAATGCATTGGTTTGGTTTAAATTTACCTTTTCGAAATAATTTTGATCTATTCACATTTTGGTGAATTATCATTTAATAATGAGTCATAACGAAGTTTTTAACAGATCTTATGGTGTTTCTCATAGATTAATGCACTTAATACACTTGCTATATGAAGTAATCACTATTCGAGATTTTACCAGTACTTCATACATTCCTATCATAAATATTTTTCACTTCAGTAAGCTAAAATTAAATTCATGTATATAAATGTCACTGGGATATTATATCATATTTTGATTCGTTTTTTCTATATATTCAAGGTCGGACACATAAATATAATGAACAGAATTCGCATAATGGATCTCCAGTTATTAATAATTAAATTCGATACCTGATAAACGTTATTCAAATTGGAATGAACTATAAAGTCGGTGGTAAAACTTGTCTTTTGAATTGGTTTCTATTCCTCTATTTGCATCATGTGAATTGGACATTTATTGTGACCATTATTGTATCAATATGCAGCCCTAAAAGGATGTTCCTCTTTAAAACCTCAAATCTTGGATATCCGTATTAAATCATTATATAAATTCTTTAGCTTTACAATGTAAACTTGCAGAAAAAAACTTGAAATTAATTTTGATATACTTCATGAATATTTAATATTATTTGAACTTATTTGACATTCTGTTGGAAATTAATAAAGAAAATTTACGTAGATTTAGATGTGATTATGCTTGTACGTATGTGTTTTTGTGTCGCAATGTAATTTAAAAGAAAATACCTAAATATGCAATAAAATTAAAGTCATCCATAACATCGGGAAGCAAAAATTTTTTTTCCTTAAATTTTGCTATTATTAATTTCTTTTCAAATTAAGTTATCGTATTAGATAAAAAAATTTTTTGAGACGATTGAAATAATTATTTGAACTATAGCTAACCTAAATTCTAAACTATCCCCTTAAAATAGCACACGTTCGTGATATGTAGTGCGGATTTTTATCAACAACATCTGGAATCAATCTGTGAATTTTTTAATTTGACTTATAATAATGAGAAAAGTAAGGAAGTTGTACATTATTTGCGCCTGACTGACAAATAATAGTACATAAATATCTTAGGCCGCGTCTTGATTGTTGCACTTGAAGCACTGAAAGAAAAGTAATGTAAGCAATAATTCCGCTCTCCATGACAGTTACTGCTTCAAACTGCAAATTCACGCTGCAAACAACAGTATTAAATAAATAAATAAAATTTATAAATGTAGTTTTTATTTAAAAGTAATATATGTATATATTTTTCAAGTGATTTACAATTCACGTGACAAAACGAGATGAGTTCGTTGCAACAGTATTTGATTTTAACCCGATTATTTTTATTTTCATTTTCGCTTATCACGTGGGGAATCTCACTATTTGATTCACATATTTCTTTTTCTGCGTTAATATACTTATGTATGTATTAATGATAAGTTATCTGAAGTTCAGTTGGGTTGCTACTTTTCCGCATAGCGCTGATTAGTGAAATTCGTATTTCGGTGCGCCGGGCATATTTTTGTTAATAAATATGGATCGGTAGGCCTCAGGCTTGAATTGAAATGTCATCAGAAAATTTATAACACGATTATACATCAAATTTATCCTATCATATATTATAACTTCAGCAACGTGATCAAGTTTAAAAATGTTTATTTTATTATTTTTTTTAAACATGTATTAGTATTAATTATTTTTAGCATAAATATATTCCTCGAGTTCCTCCGGTAATTTCGCGTATGATTAACATGGGGCGTTGTCTTATGAGGCTCAAACAACGCGCTGTCGTATTTCCGTGCTCTGATAAAAGATGCATATTACAAACGGACATCTAGTAGTGTAAATGTGTAAAAAATGTTGATCCTTCACCCTGTATATGGATTAGGCAAATGGTTTTTATTTTACGATATACAAGATGATTCGATCGAAGAATAAATATTTGACGATAAAAAAAACCATTCAACGATGGAATGAAATGTTTGACATGTATAACATCATATTTCGAGCACGTTCCCATTATAATATCATAATGTTCCAGCTTTGAATGATTATTTGAATACTTAATAAATTTTTTTCATTCGAAAATTCTGTAATGTTCCTTTTCGAACGGTCAATATTCAGCCGTTAGTTTCACTAACGATCAGTTATTTGTCACAATAAAAAAAAAATTAAAAATTTATATGATTCTTAATTGTGTTTCTCATATATTTAAAATATTTGCATTACATTTATTGATCTAATCAATATTTGTCTAATTTTACGTAAAATAGGCTTAAAGTTCGAGCTAAATTCATCGGCCAGAGCTAGTTGGTTTGTTATATAATTGAATAATATTCCTACGTAAAATAAAAGCTGATTAAATATTTTAAACCTCTTTTATTGGTAAACAATGGCTTAGGATATTTAGGATATAAAATGTAGTTCAATACGTTTATAATATTCTTTTAAATTATAATTCTGATTTTTGAAATGTTATAATTTTTAGTTATTTTGGTAACGCTAATATTTTTTTTATGTATAATTTTCGAACTATTATATTGCTTTCAAAAGTGTATCCGTTTGTAAGTAAAAAATTTTGAAGCACCTTATTTTGAAAGCACCTTTATAATGAGAGAAGCTGTAAATTATTCAAATCCCCCAAACTTTCTTCTTTTATTTTTGAAAAAACTTCGTTTGTATCGACTGCATTTTGTGTTGTTAAACTGAATATTTGTTGTTTTTTTGCCCGCATTGTTGGCTCTTTTGAACTCTAATAGGTTAGGTCGTGTTGACGAAGTTTCTCGATCTTGGTTTTTGAAAATGTTCCCACCGTCGGTCGTCGTAATGCAAATTTGAAGTGTGTTTTGTATGTTGCAAATGTTTAATATTTGCTAATTCATTTCAATAGCGTTTTCGCACACGATCTGATTAATGAGTATTTGCGCGGGTAGAGATTGTGACTTTTTTCAAATTTATTTATTTGTCGAAACGCTTACGGGAAGACCGAAATCTGCAAATTTATTATTTAACCGCAATAATAATAATGACATCCATATAATTTTTAACAAGAAACAAATCTTTCGTTCATTGGAGCGTACTTTCTTTCGAAA
Organism: Ricinus marginatus; assembly: GCA_028565995.1. NCBI lineage: Eukaryota > Metazoa > Arthropoda > Insecta > Psocodea > Ricinidae > Ricinus > Ricinus marginatus. The sequence continues at coordinate 151,816 of JAOWBB010008771.1, read as the reverse complement.
AAAAGTTTAAAATTTTAAAATAAAGTGACGTAGGACCCGTGACTCATTATTTAGCAAGGTTTCCAGATCGGCTCTTAGATTGACCGTTATGGAACTTAATTTCAGTATGATTGCAGCTCTCGAATCGGCGACGCATCCAAGTTTTATTCTTATTAATAACATTTTTTTTTCTTTTTACACTTGTACAGTTAATATTATACAATGACCGTTTGTCTTTAAATGAGATAATCTTAATGTTGATTACAATTTAAACGAAAAAAAATGGAGGAGAAACCGGAGGAAAAAAAGGATGGGTAAAATTTTTGTTGTCAGTTTTTCGCTCGTTAAAGAATTTCAAAAATTATAACATCGCGAGGCTATAACGTTTTAAAAATATTTATAAAATTTTGGAAGCAAAAAATCGAATTTTCTTTTTTTCCTTTCTCCGAATTTAACTATCGCCTTATGGATAATTTTCGGTTTCATCCGATTCACCGAGTACCGCGAGTCTGATTTCCTTATCTTTGATTAACGTTCCATGTTCCTCCAAAGAAGCCATAATGGCGGCTGAATTTTCTAACCGACATAATTTCTTAAGGTAATTTTTCTTCCTTTATTTTTTTTTGGTGTTTAGTCGAAAAACGAATTTTCACATGCATCTTATGAATTCGCAGCGCAGTTCCAATTTTCCGTTTACCGCACCTTTCACGCAAGTCCGGCATATTTTCCATTAACATTCGAAATTTTAATTTGTATCGGCATTTCACGGGCCCGAAGTTGAAATTTTTATATTAGCTCCATGCTTAAAAGTCCGTCTATAGTTACCAACTTAACGGTGAAGTTATATTTTTTTTAATGGATCTTGATGTCACGATCTGTCTTAATTCGTAAGTGTAATTCTTGATTCCAATCTTATATCATTTCATCTTTAGCAATCGAATCTCGCGGATGTGAAGTCTACCTTGCCGGTGATATCCTTGGCCCGACGTGTGAAATCACACTTTTCGACAGTTAAATTTGGACAAATAAAAAAAAAAAATATTTCAAATCTGTTTCATGGTCGAACACATTCTAAAGTCAATTTTGCCGGACGAAAATCAATTCTCGACGTATGAAATCATATAGTGATATAATTCGCATTATTCAAGTGATGGTAATGTACAAATGAAATAAGTGAATCATGCGTATATCCGAGGAAAAGAAGCCGCAGCTAAGCAAATGATATGAACGGCGGTTAATATTTTCTAAATAATTATACATTTTTGAAGGACATCAAGTTGGGTTATAACTTTCCTCAGAATGAAAAAAAATTGGACTTCAGATGTGTTCAAAAAATAAAGAACATTTTTCTTTTGATACATTCTCCAAGAGCATAGCTGCAATTTTTACAGTGAACATTATGAAATATTTTCATGAAAGTGTAAAACCAAATTTTATGATTTGTTAAAATGGCAGTCCAAAATCAAAAAGCGGTCTGCTGTTACAGAAATACATATAGTGAATCAATTTATATTCATCTGTAGAATGATGTTTTTTCTATAAAACAATTAAAATTCCTCACCGTTTTCCTCTTTAGCAAAATCAAGATTTCCATAAAGAAAAGTATTTTAGATCATAAAAATTTTGTAATTTCATCACTTCGCGCTGCATAAAATACAATCTGGATTTCTTGCTTATAGAAGTGTAGATCATATACGGGAAAATTGCAGAGATAGAAATTCGCCATTAAGAACATTTATTAGCCTGCACGTTCTTCCTTTTGCTGTACGTTTTGCTTTATTCGTGCAATCAGATTTAGAGGATGCAAATTATAATTTTATTTAATTCATATCTTATTTTCCTTTTCTCCGATATAAATGTGGTGCGTGTATATTTTCATTTGCCAAAAGACGGATATTCTAAAATTTCTCGTTGAAGAATAAATCTTGCCAAGAAAAGTTTTTTATTTTTCCTTCTCATTTTCTCATTTAAAAATACAAAGCTTTATACCTTTCTACCAATAGATTTACCATCATGCGTCTTGGGCGATAGTCGAAATAAGAGGAGAAACCGAGCCAAATTTTTATTCTCTGATCTCTGCCTTCGGTGGGTGGGAAAAATGGACATTTCAAGAAGTGCAGAAACTTGAAATTATTTTCCTCTTTTGAGCCGGACATTAAATCCGGCCCCGTTAATCATGCCTAGATAATAATTCGTAATTGGAGTGCCATGAAAAGAAAATTGCTTTGACATTTTCCTATTGTGAGTGCAATTCGTCTGCAGTTACCCTCCATAAGTTTGTTGACCCTATTGTAGAAAGTGCCGCAAGGCATTGTCGTACAACATTTACTTGCTGGCCGGAGGGATAAATTTTTCGTACTCGTCCGCACACAATTCCTTATGGAAAGTCAATAACTCCCCGGTGTTGCGGATATTTTAACAAAACATAGCTGCACACCATTTCCGAGCATGATAAATTTCGTCATTAAAAACTCTGCCTTGACTTTCAATAAAGAGCTAATATAGATTTCTGTCATTTAAAAATAATCGAAAATAATCCTCAAAAGGCTGATTATGTGTTTTATTTTCGCACGCAAAAGATCTTTTAAGGGAATCGTAAATAAAATTACTCGTGGGATCGGATACGCCCTTTTCAATGCAATTTAAAACTCGACGTTATCTATAACCGCGGAATTCCTTCGGCCGTTTACTGCTTTTACGAAAAATCATATATTTGTTGTTTCGCGTCTTTCAGAATGGTGTTGGATCCTTCGACAAATAAAAATGATTACGGAACTTTAAGCGTCATCGTTGAGGATACAAGAATGAAAAAGCAAGAAAACATTTATCAGAGACAACCGTTGTTACCTCAGCAGAATTCGTTGGCACTGACAATAGAAGACAGCGATGAAGAGACGGACGGATTCAAGAGCCAGTCTAATGGGAGGATAATAAATATAAAATTGCCGCCACCACTCAAGGATGAGCAGAGATTTCCGAAGGAAATACTAAAAACTTTTTTAGGTAAGAAAGTATTCGAAGTTAGAAAAATACTCTGGAAATTCGGCCACAAAATGACCGTTATTTTTATGCTCGCAGGATGAAATTTTTCCCCAGTTACAGCAGAAAAAATTTTGGGTAAGAATTTTTATGGAATGCAAAAGGTTCGCTTTTCAAATTTATATCAGTCACTAATAATGAAATTCTCTATTTATGATCGATATTGGTCTTCATGGCGTTACAAATGTACAATAAATAAAATTGTACAACAAGAGTTTCCATATATTTTATACATTAGTTTTGTTATAGATTGATTTCAGAGTTCGTGCTTGTGTTATAAAAAAATATTTCCAGTCCGCGAAATAGTGATCATTTATTAAAAAAAATTTTTTTGAAAAGATAAAATTCATTGAAACATAGAAAAGAAGTTTTTATTAAAATTTTTTTTGTTTCAGCATTTATAATAATGGCCGTCGGTATGATAATGAACACTGCTACTCTTGCAATGGTTCATGAGCGTGTGCCTAACTTGGATGTTAATGAAAGGAACGTATCCAAGCCTCTTCCTGATGTCTTCTTGGATAACGTGCCTACCAACGATACTTGGGCCTTAAACACTTCTGAAATATTAATAATGATATCTGTTAATAGTTGCATTATTGTTGTTTTTTTTCATAAATACAGGTAAAATCATATCGAATGTATTACAACTCAGTGATTTCACAAATATATCAATATGTATACATTTTTTAATTGTTACTTATGTGAAAAACATTTATGTATTTTTATTAAACGAATTTTTTTTTTTTTAGATTTATAGTTGCACGAAGAGTATTTTTCTTAATGGGTCTTCTTTACATGATGAGATGCGTTACCATGTATATAACAGTTCTCCCAGTATCTTCATACACTTACAAATGTTCACCGAGAGCTAAGAACCCCGATATGCTCATGTACTTAAAGAGAACCTGGCAGCTGTTAACAGGATTAGGACTTGCTATTAACGGCAAACACACCTATTGTGGAGATTTCATTTATAGCGGGCACACTCTAATTTTAGTTATGGCATATTTAATTATTAGCGAATGTAAGATTAAGTTTTTATATAATACATGATTCGCAGAAGAATAAAATTGGAATTGAAGAAGCCTAATAATATAGAAAAATATTGTAAGATGCCTGTTAAATCATATAAAATAATTATTGACTCGCAATTTTTACAGATTCTCCTAAAAAATTGTTTCCCCTGCATTGGTTGTCATGGGCAATGAGTTTGTTCGGAATTGTCTGCGTCCTTATCGCAAGAGGCCATTACACAATAGACGTCATTGTAGCTTATTATGCAACAACAAGATTGTTTTGGATATATCATACGCTTGCAAGCAATGTTAAACTCAAGGTAATATTAATAAAAAGAAATATATATATATCCATTTAAATGTCTGTATGTAAAGTATGTTTGAATAAGGAATTATTTAAACATTTTATAACTCTGGTTAGATGTTGCTTAAAGTGTTAATTTAATAATTTTTTAACGTTAGAGATAACTTTCTAATTCATTATTAATTGCACCATTTTTAAAACATTAAGTACAGTATATAGCTCTTACTTTACATTACTATATGTAGAAAAATTAGTATATATACTCAATATAGTATGGAATAAAATAATTCCTTTTAATTTCAGTCAAATTAATGCATCCAACAATAACAATCAAAACAAGAAGAGCCTATATATACCTGTATATATGGCGTGTATATAGCCATACTATAGCGTGTTTATAGTGAATTTCTCGGTTGAATACATACAGATTAATAGCCTATAATGGACGCTCGCGCTCTTTACTCACCCTAATGCCAAAAGCAAATATTTTTACGTAAAATATTATACATTACTAAATATTTCTTTTTTTCAATGTATTCTCGTTCCACATTCTCAGTTGTGCAAATTTGCGGCATCACATTCAGTTTTATATGGGAGAATTGTCGCATCACTCCCTTCTAACTATTATATATAGTATGTAGTGAGTGTATGACAGTATGCAATAAATTGCATGTGGCGTTTTGTTCAAATCATTGTTGTCTATACTTATTCCATGTGTTCTCTCCGAAACTGTCGATTATGTTATCTTACATCGATATAAAAAGCTAGTTGTCATGACTTGTTATTTGCTGCCACAAGTTTCCTCAATAGACTGTTAAAAAATCCTTGATCAAAGTGAGTCGAACTACATTTAATGAGTCTTGTTTGCAGGCATTTGATTTTTCGGGTTCCTCGAAAAAGAAAAATATTGTTTGAATACTCAGCGTAATACATATAAAGAGAGGGATAGGAGTTTGCTGCTAAGTAGCGCTGGAAATTTATATAATTTTGCAAGAGAATGCTGAATATGTCAAAGAACTTTCAGATTTAGGTTGAAAAACTCGCTTTCAACTCATGGAAAAAAAATCGCTTATTGCTTTTATTTTCGTGAGTAAAGTCTCGATGCCCCAAACCTAAAAGTTATGTTCTAAAAGCACTACTTATGAAGTGCCAGCCGCGTTGGTTTGCTTTGACGTATTCCTTCAGTACAATAAAAATTTAGTATAGATGGTAATATGTGCGTATTGAATTTTTAATAAAGTTATGAAGTCATCTAGGTAAGTACAGCACACTCGTTTGTTAACAACTTTTATGCTGACATGGACTTAAGACATTCATTAAATAGATAGCTGGGAAGAAGTGAAAGTCTCAAGTATTTTAAAAATCATCGAAAATCAGATATCGTTTTTGTATAGGACATTAATCTATAGCCATTGCACAGGCGCCAAACAGTTGTCTTTAGAAAAGAAATGTAGTGATGAAGATTCAGATCAGGCTATTTTATTAGCCAGATTGTGTTGAGAACTCTTGTTCAACAGATCTTCTTTATCGTAATAAGCAAAAAGTTCAGGAAACTGAAGCTTATATTATTACAATATGATGAACTGTATTGCGAGAGATTTTGTAACATTCGCTCCAGGGTAATGTCGTTGACAATTGTGATGAAATTAAAGATTTAAAACTAAAGTATCAAAATATATAATAATAATAATAATTTTTTATATAATTGTGTAAAAAACTGTATCCAATTTGCAGTTGAAATTAATTTTTCTTTAGCTCTGACCACAAGAAAGACGCAGATATCGCTGATTGTATTCACAAGAAACTGAATTTTCATGTATTGATTGTTAGGGACAAATGATCGTAGTGTAGTTCACAGTAATGTAGTTTCACAGATCTTGTTCTACACCATTTCGTTGACAAGTTTTGAACAGTCGCTGGGTTTTCCTTCGAACTCTCTCATCTTATGTTTATATTAAAAATTTACATTGTATATCACGTCGGTTGTCATCAGTTGATTAGTGATCGTGACGTTCGAATATTAGATGCAACTTCTGTATAGGCCAAAAATATATCTCTGTCGCAAGACGAGGAGTCATGTTCTCGATATAGTAATTGTTCTTTATTGTCGCGATGTAAAGAGCAGCATAGTTGTTTTCCGGCGCTTTACATGCATAACATTAAATTATTGTGAAAATATATAAAACTAAAATATTTAAAAATGATCAATATACCTCGAAACATTTATTAATTCTTTTTTTCATTTAGGAATGGGGACCCAATAATTATTTAGGACGCGTATGGTGGTTTCCGGTGTTCAAATACTTCGAAGGAAACGTTGCTGGACCTCTACCTCGACAGTATGATTGGCCTTTGCCATGGCCGAGAAGATTTCTCTCAAAGCATCCAAACAGAGACAGTTAGTCGTGTCATCAACAGCCATTTATGGTATTTGGTTCCTCCTAGTACATGTTTATAAGTTTACCGTCACTTTATTGTAAAACCTAAATGCATTTTTTTTTTACAAGATATAAGAAGGAGAAATATATACATTTGTAAATGTCATGGATTATAAGCGACCTCAAAGAGTAATTTTAAACAAGATTTCCAATCTGAACACATGTTACATTTATATTTATCATAACGAATTTGAGATTCGTATATTTTTTTCTTTGACTAATAGCACATGGGCTATTATATATATCGGTTTGACTGGACATTTTGATAATTTAATCATCATGCCTTGGCCGAATTATTCGAAGCAGTGCTTCGTGGAAAATATTATTAATCCATGAATGACACTGATCGTAATAGATCCTAAAAATTGAAACAAAAAATGCAAAAGGTTTCGACATTGTGATGTTAAAAGTGTTTTTTATTTGATTAATAAACTGTGCGAAAGAGAATGTTTGCAAATGTTGAATTTAAGATGAGAAGTAGATAGAATTTAACAGGGTTTTTCAGCACGTATATTAAACGGTGTTATTACGTATTTCTAATATTATTGCAGTTGCTTCCACCACGAAGATAAATTAATATTACCATATTCATTACATTTGATTTGAATGAAAAAATTCGAAGTTTTTTTTTCAAGCGATAACTGTGGTTATGTGTTATCATACTGTACAATATTTAACAATGTGAAACAAAAAGGAAGACTGAAGACGTAAATGGAAAACTGAATTCGAGATACAAGGTGGGAAATCTTGTATAGATTGGAATAAAAAGATCTCTTCTATTTTATTCAGTCAATGTTCAACGAATAAGCTTTAAGCTTTTCCGTGTGTAAAAAAGCAAAACGGTGTTCGTATAGACTAAAAAAGATCCATGATTGTAGTGCTTCTATTTTCTGTTGCAATTAACTTGAGATAAAATACTGTAATTTGATTTTTGGCCGAATTGAAAACTATTCTGGAGTTTTTATCAAAAAATAAAATGTTTTTATCATACATTTTTTTCATTTTTTTAAATGATTATCTTGGAAAATAATTTCTATTGTAAAATTCCGTTGCTTTTTTCCTGATGATATTTTGAATAATGCAAATTATTTTTCAGCGCCGTGGCATTTGCAACAAATATATTGTACTCTACTGATCTTTATAATAATTGGAAAGTGTCGCAAAAATATGATATAGAATATATTTTATTACATGAAAAAAACACCTTTTTTTTGTAGAAGAAAAAATTTCTTTTTATTCAGCACATTTGCACATTATTCACTTCCTGGAAGAAAATATTAACTTATTTCAAACGTTGAAAATAAGAGACTTTCTTTATACTATATATAGCTTAATATATTCATAATTTTATTTTTATTTAATCTTAATATCTTTATTTAATTACCATAACATGAAATGAACATTGCAACTACAACCTATGATTATATAAAATCATATATATATAAATATATCATATATATATTTATATATATGTATATATAAATACATATATATATATTTTTTTGCGATTTTCTTTTATTTTATTAAGATCACAATTAAATATGAATTTATTATTTAATGTAGAAAAAGTACTGTTTTTTATTTAATTTTTCAATAATAAAGAGATATTTTCACTTTTTTATATTTTCAATAGTCTCGATATTTAGAAATAATCAGATAAAAGAAATGAGACAACGTTTGGAGATTCTTTAGACAGAAAGCATCCATTCAATAGCATTCTTTCTACCAAGAATATTCTGATAAAGAAAAGAATTTACATTGCTTTTTTGGCAAAATCCTTTTATTTATAAGTTTTCGTCGACAATTTAAATTTATTTATGATATGTCTAATAAACAGTATATGCTTATGCATTCCTATAATTTTTATATAACACAATAACATTTATATATCCCCTTACAATATCATTTCAAAGTTTTTAATATATACTAATTTTATTTTCGAATCTTATTGTCTATTTCAACTAATAATTTATACCGACAACTTATATAAAAAGTATATAACTTTATGTGTGTATATATTTTATGTAAGTATATAAAATTGAACGGATGCTAAGATTTTGATTAAATTGTATTTATGATCGTAATGAAATTTTTAATTATTTTTATTTTTGAGTTATTGCATTATTAATTCATTTTAGTTTTACTAAACTGAATTGTACATCAAAAATTACATTATGATTTGTGAATGCGATTTATACAAATCTTATTTATAATATTTTTAATATTACGCTTTTTTTTATCATTGAATTAATGTATTCCTCATTATATTTTCGGGGTGATAGCATCGGAATTATTTAAAGTAAATGTTTATTTTTATAAATAATCTTAGGTACAAATGTGTACGTGTAAAAAAGAAATATAAGCTAATTGTTTATTTCTTTTTACTATTTTTTTTAAATATCGGGTTGATAATTTTGATAAAGCTGTAACAGGGCCTTGGAACTTCGAATTTAATGATTTATACTAATTAAAGGCAATGTGATTAATAGTAATGATGATTAGAAAAAGTTTTATAGTTCTACAAAAATAAATAATTTGTTGAAAGTTAGGAATAAAAGAAAAAAAATGTAAATTTTTTGGTGCAAAATCAATTCGATATAAATGAAATTTTTCATATATATATATATATATATATATGTATGTATATATGTATGTATGTAAAGTCATAAATCTGATCTGACACGTGCAAATGTTATCCGTTATGCTTAATTGCGTCTCTGTATAATAGATTGGCTGTGTATTTCAGTTTAATTACGATACATATCTTTTTCGTAATTTTATTTTTATGGCTTATATGTTAATATGTTTGGTAAATCAAGCAATGTACACCCCTTTTTCTTTTATTTTGTCGATTATCGGATGGTTTGAATTCTCTTTCTCGACCCTCTTGTAAATTTTAAATATATCAAGTATGTTGTGCAATGGCACAGCGAAGAAGATATTCGAATAATGATTTTAATTGTACATAGCAACAAACTTATCGTTGAGAATATATTTTAGATTAAAGAAAAATACTTTGTGCATAATTTATTGGAAGTAAAATATTTAGAGTGCAACTTAAAAAGAAACCTACTTTTAAAGTGATTGGTCTTGTTATTTTATGAAAATATGTAAAATTCACAAGTAATGCTCTTTTTTAGTGTTTCAACAGGCATCGTTTAATTCATCATCTCTAAACAGAGCTTATAATTTTATAATCCATTTTTCTTTCCAGCGTAAAATTTCGTGCCAATCACTCAAATTATCATGGTAATAAAAATCTTCATGTTTCGATTTCGAAGTAATTCCAATTCTTCATTTCAATATTCGAAATGTACAGTTTGACAATAAACAAACATCGTTACTTGTGAAAATGTTAAAAATCAGTTTATTATATATATATATATATATACATTATATATATATATTATACTGTAATAAAATATGTAATGTAATTTCAATGAAAATATACATGTATAAATATATTTGTGTGTGTGCGGGTGTGTGTGTGTATGTATGTATATATATATATCAATGTACATACATATATGTATATTTTCATTAAAATTTAAAACTTCATTTAATTAGCTTTTGATTTGGGATTCAGAAATATTAAAAAATCAAATTACAAGATTAGATCAGAATATTGAAAACTGTGTGAAACAGTCAAAATTTTGTGTCCTTCATTAAAGGAGTATTTTTTTATATAAAAACTTGTATATAAATGACAATTTTAATTTGAGATTGAAGTATTATCAGTTTGTTAGCTGTTATAATGAAACTGATAATAATTGACATTGTAAATAACAATAATAATAATAATAATAATATTAACAATCCCATTTCTTAATTATTTTAGAAGAATATTTTTGACCTGCCTAAATTAACTTGGGTTGCAAATGATTTTCGAAAAGATTAACGCCTAAATTAATTTTTTTTTCTTATTAAAAATTAGATAGTTTTGACAATAATTTTCTGTTACAATTCTCTGTAATAATATATATTTTAGAAAAAAATATTCAAATTATTTTTTTTACTTTTCAGATAATTGTGTATATTTTTTCTTTACGTTTGTGTTATTTACATTTTACACAACTTTATCAAATTTGTATTGATTTGAAACGGGTGAAGCAACGAAGGTTTGAGACTGAAAAGTTTATTATAAAGATTTATATTTTTTTAGAATAATTGTTTCAATGTTATGATTGTGTTCTAAGCAAAATGCTGATAATACTTTACATTTTCCTTAAACTTAATAAATCATAATGGGACTAGCTTTTGAATCTTTCCCTGTACTCTTTTAACCAAGATCTTTAAAAACTTTTATTGTTTTTTATCATCCGGCATCTTAACGTTTTATTCATCACATTTAAAAACTGAAAAAAAAATTTTGTAAATTTTTTTTCTTCTCATTTTACATTAAATGTTGTGATGAGTCAAATATATTTGCAGTGGGTTGTGATAGATTTTTTCCTCTACCATGGGTAATTATTATTTTGGTTTATGTTTTTCATTTAGTATTTGTTTTGCTATTTTAAAGGTAGGCTAGAATAATGATGTCTTCCTCTTTTTTTTTTAAACTTTTAATGAAGTTGATGCTTATATATGTATAAGTAACATGACAATGAACAAGACATTCATATTTATACTTTGAAAAGGTCCGATTGTTTATTTTGTAGGAAAATTATCTTTAGTGATCTAATGAAATTAGATAACTATCAAAACCAGTTTTTAGTTTTAAATCCAGTTATGAATGGAGAAAATTTATTTATTTTTTTCACATCCTTCGATTCCACATCTCATTCCTTCGTTTACATCCCGAATCGCAAGCGTTGCGACCCTACCGGAAGAACGTCTTCGAGATAATTGATAATTTACGATTTGTCTATCAGTTTAGGAAATGCAAAAGTATGGAAAATTGTTTTTCTGTAGTTGTTTAAACCGAAGCGTTATTTTTCGACTATTAATAGCTTTAAGCATAATTTTTTTAAAGCGCTGAGAGAACAGACAAATTTTTCATCATTAGCACGGGTTACGAGAATCGAGTGCGATACAAAATTATGTTGGCAGTAGTCATTAAAAATTTTTAATACACATTAAAACTTGTGAGTTTGTATATAACTGAAGGAAATTTTTTCATTCTTAATAATCATATGTGATTAATTTGAATATCATTAATGTTTGGTATTTCTGTTTCTAATTTCTGCCGAATAATTTGTTGTATAGAAAAAAAATTTTAAAATTAATTGTTAAAAAATTTTTGCTATTTTATCTCAGCGTTTAAAATAAGAATTCCAGGCAACAGTTTCTGTTTATTCCAGTCAATAATTATTAATTAGATTTAACTTTTCGAATTTTTTAGCTCATCATGGTTATTAGTATCAATATTGGTGATTGTATTCTTTGATGGCATTATTTTACTAAGCAGTAAGTAAGAATTACGGTTTGATATTTTTTTGTAGATCATTACGCATGCGGAAAATTTTTAAGTCACTCAGTCTTGGATGTTTTTTCTAATTATAAAGTGGGGAGGTTACAGATGAACAATTTTCTGATAGAACGTAAAGGTGTGCTTCTTGAAAAAGTATTAATGTCAGTTGGTAATTAATTCGCAGAAAATGAATAATTTATCAAGTTTTCAATGGCGGTTAGTCATATCTACAATTTTATGTTGGCAATCTTGCCTATGAATGGTTGGCAAACAGCTAGTAAATTGCAGTGGTTATATTTGTTGACGCCCAGTATTTAATAATTTTGTTACAATGTAAGTGAGTTATCATAACCTTTTAATTTTCCACTAGAGCACAAGTTAAATATTTTATCTTTTCAATTATCCATAAAATCATTCCGCCATTCGTTTTGTTAAAATAAAATTTTTGCCTTTTTTAAATAAACAAAATGGCTGACTAATATCACATATTTGGTTTTTTTTAAAATTATTTCCTGTTCCGTCAATATAAAGTCGTGACCATCTGTATAATTTAATGCTTGTACGTTAGTCCATGTTCAGTCGTAACGCAATCTTTTTGTTTAAATCATATTTCATACCATTTCAAATAAAAATAAAAACGAGGCCTTGCAGGCCCTCAGTGATAGGAATTTAGGCAATTACTCATTAGCTAGTTTGTATTTCAATTCTAGATCATGCAGACCATAAAATGCGTAGTGGTAGGAGATGGTGCAGTAGGAAAAACCTGCTTATTGATATCATATACAACAAATAAATTTCCTTCCGAATATGTACCAACGGTAAGTTCTGTCGTGAGCCAATTATTAATTAAGAATTCTATCAGATTAATACTTTGCTTTTCTTTTAATTACAACTTTTTAGTATAAAAAGAGAGGAAAAGGACAAATATTCAGAGGATTAATTTAAAAATTTCTTTCTGATCAGTTATTTAAATACTTTCTCTAAATTTTAAATTTGTAATTAAACTTTCAGTTTGCCAAAATATATTCTGCAATTTTTACATAACAAAATATTTTATTTTAGGTTTTTGATAACTATGCAGTTACAGTAATGATAGGTGGAGAGCCATACACTCTAGGATTATTTGATACTGCAGGTCAAGAAGATTATGATCGTTTAAGACCTTTAAGTTATCCTCAAACAGATGTCTTCCTTGTTTGTTTTTCAGTTGTCTCTCCTTCAAGTTTTGAAAATGTTAGAGAAAAAGTAAGTTGTTTATATATGTTTAAATTTATTCAAATTAATATATTAATTTTATAAAATTATATAATTAATAATAAATTAATAACTTAGTTTGAATAGCATTTATCAATTTATTACATATATCTAAATATATAAGTAAATTCTTTTTTATCATTAGTGGGTTCCAGAAATTACACATCATTGTCAAAAGACTCCATTCCTATTAGTTGGAACACAAATAGATTTAAGAGATGATGCTGCCACTTTGGAAAAATTGGCAAAAAACAAACAAAAACCAATTAGTTTTGAACAAGGAGAAAAACTTCATAAGGAGCTTAAGGCAGTTAAATATGTTGAATGTTCTGCATTAACACAGGTTTGATAATTTCTACTTAATTAAAAAAAAATCTGACATAATTGATATAAGTATAACTGTTAATTTGAACTTTATTAATGTTTTATTCTCTGTGACATTCTTTTTATTACCCTTTTTTATGGAATAAGTGATATTTATAGTTATTTTTCATATCACTAGAAAATTATTTTAAAAAATATATATATGTGATTACACACACACCCTTATTCTGTGTGGTAGACTGTAAAGGCCTGAAACTTAGTCACTATACAAAAAATCATATATTTATAATAATTTTAACTTGTCACCTTTTTTAATAAAAAATTTTTTGCATTACATACCACTTTTTAGTATATTTTTTTGGGTTTTTTAATGATCTTTTTATTGCATGAAATTTAGTGGAATTTTTATTAAATTTTTTTTTCTCTTTCAATTTCTCTATAATGTTGGCTTCTGCTTTCTTTGCTTCCATTTGTTAAAATACATAAAATTACACATTACAGGGATAAGTTTAAGGTTATTTCACAACTAACCTTGGTACTACTCAGCAACATAACAATTTTTAAAACATTTGTCAGGAACATTAACATAACAGGAATTAAGACATTCATTTACTGTATTCACATAATATATATAATTATCTATCATAAATATTGTTAATTACCTGTTATATTCTAATTTAATTGTACAGTTATCTTCAACATGGTAATTTGAATTGTTTTGATGCTTAATTTATTTAATTAAATTAGCGACAACAATAATATATGAATCTTTTTGTTAACATTCACCTTGATATAAAAAATTTTTTATTTCAAGCATTTATTGAAATTTTGAAAAACAGAAATGAATAGTAAGCTTCTGGTTAAAAAATATTTAACATTAAACAAAATAAAGTTATAAAACATATTTGAATTTTATAAAATTATAACATAATTAAAATAGTAAAAATTCGTGATTGACAGATTATCTTTTGTATTTAATAGACAATTTTTTTAAAGTGTTCTTATATTCTTGCTATATAGGTTATAAGTAATAATTTTAACCTTTTTTAAAAAAACTAATAACTGATTTTAGGATAATTGTACAACAAAGCTAACAAGCAATACCTACATAAGGAAAATATTGTAGATAGAAATATTTTTTTTAAATTATTTTTAATTTAATTTCCCATTTATCCAATCAGCTTGATACACATTATTTCATTATAAAATTTTTCCTTAATTAATAAATTTCACTCTTTATTATTTTCTTTATTACTATTCTCATATTTTGGCTTCAAAAATAATTAATTTATAATAAGGTCAACGATTTTTTTTTGGAATACTTTCAAATAATCTCTGTTAATTTCCATTGAAGTATATTCTGTACATTCTCCGAGTGATTTTGTTTTCAATTGGTAACAGCACTATGTGCTGTTCCGTTCCGTTCGGTGTTCTTTCATTTACTTCGTCTTACATGTGGGTTTTTTGGCTATAATTTTTTATTATCTTGTGCAGGCGCAGTTGTTCAGCGACAGTAAATTTCAACACATACGTTTTCATAAGTGATTCTGTAGTCTTACTGTTTCTTATTAAATTTTTATCAACTTCCAAAATTACTTTTTTTTCGTAACCAAGAATGGCTTCTATTCGTGTCGCAATAATATTTTTTCAGTTTTTCCGTATTTTCATAATTCCAGGTATAAGTTAATGTTTAGAATCATCGCTATACATTAAAAAGGGATTGTCGCCAAGAAGCTCCCTTCTGGGCACGCTCTTTTCATGTTCCTTATCTATTGTGACCGAAAATGTTTCCATTTCGTAAATATTGTTTGAACCAAAATAAGGCTTGTCTCATCATCCTGCTACATTCAACTTATTGTATTAGCACATCGTGACAGAGTTTCAAAAAAACGCTTTTTGTATTCTCACGAACAAAGCATAACATGCTTTTCGTTTTTCAGTTTGGTGTACTCAAGCCCCTTTTATTGTAACAGTCGTGCTCTTCTCTTTTTGAAACTCAATTTTTTTTTTTTTATTTCTGAGTGTATTTACATGCCATTTTATTTTACTTTTTTTGCGTCTCTATGATTTTGCTTTGTTATTCACAATTATCAGAGCCTCACAATTACCTTTTGCAAAAAGACTTATTTTATAGTAATAAATGAGTTTTTTGCTTTTTCAGAAAGGACTGAAAAATGTTTTCGATGAAGCAATATTAGCTGCTCTAGAACCACCAGAACCAGTTAAAAAAAGAAGATGCGTTTTACTGTAAGAAGAAATAAAAAGGGGAATAAAATATTGCCAATACTTTGAATGTATATACATACCCGAAAATCAAAATATTCTATTGCAGGAAAATAATTTATTAATAGTATTATTAATTATGTGAATTATCAATTTTTATCACTGTTTCCGATTCCGCTTTATTTCATTTTGTAAATGATATAGCTTTGTTTATATTTTTTACATATTTATCATATTTATATGTATAACAGAAATGTACTTTAGGAACGATATTGTTTCGCTCAAAATAATTTGTAAGCAGATCGGTGTAAAATAAGAACCTGATCATATTTTTTATTATTGTTATATATATAGATTCGCATTTCTGAAGCATAATTTTGTGTTAAGGGAAAATCAGTCGATTTAACTATTTAAAAAAAATGGAGTGAAACGTTGCCGTTTTCTTTTTTACTTCTCATCATCCTGCAGTAGAGTAATTTAAAAATAAAACAAATAAATTTATATTTTTTACTGGATTAAAAAAAATTTAAAAATTATTAATAGCAGCATTTAAAAAAAATGATTTTCTTTAAGAGAACAAATAATAATAATAATAATAATAATAATAATAATAAAATAATGATGATGATGGTAATAATAATAAAAGTAAAAACACTTTGCGTTTAAGGAAATAGTTATTTATTATCGTGCCGATTTGATACGAATATTTTTTAGAGGAATGAAAATTAAACCTTTAGTGCGAATAGATATCGGAAGTAATAAAATTAATAATTTTCAAGTTCCGTAACATAAATTTAAAAAAACTAAAAAAAAATATTAAAAATGAACAATACTAATTTTTTTCGCGTTAACCGGAAAAAAAAGAATTAACTGATGAATCTACCAATGCTTAAGATTTTATATTTTTGACTTTGTATGGACAATAATTTTTTTTTTAATCAAATTAGTACAAAAGTTTTCTTTTTGCTTTAACGATTATATACTACTGAAAAATGGAATTGGTTTTGTATTTAATCATTTTTTAATAGTTTTTAATTTTTTTTTTAAATATATTTCCATTTCTATAGACACAATCCGAATCTAAACTTTTTTTAAATATTAGTTTTTAATTTAATTCAGTGAGAGTTCGTTGAACTTGACCCCGCGGCTTATAGTTTAAAAAGTATATTTTTTTTGGTTTTTTTTAAATTCAATGTTTACATTAAAATCGGGTTGTGGATCTAATTTTCGGGGATGTATGAAGAACTACAAACGAAATTTATTACATTTTAAATAATTCTCCTCCTTTTATTCAAAAAATGATGCTGTTTTCATTCTCCGGCGGTCGAGCCGAAACTTGCGTTGAAATTCGGGAGGCTGCCTCACGGATTTGATTTTTGTAGAGAAAAAAAGCAAAAGAAAGAAAGGATGCACTTACATAAAATATGTTTTCATTTTAGATTTTGTAAAAGTTTCATTGACGCGGAGAATTATTTTTCCATGCACATAAATTCGCCCAAGGTGCTGTAAACGGATGGCACTTAGTATGAACTTACGATCATTTTTGTATTTAATGCGTTTTATTTTTTTTTTTTTTGCGTTAAGCATGTTTTTACATTTTAAAATTGAAAAAAGGACATCGGAATGCAACGTGTACATGAAATCTTCAAAGCGTAAAGTAAAAACAAAAGGAAAAATGCTTATTTTGCGAACGTAATTTATCTGTTGCTTTGTTCGCATGCAAATAAGCATGTTTCTCGCTTCGAACAAATATTTAAAGCACGTAGTCTCAAATCTGTCCATGGTTCAACCGTTGAAAAACGGTTAGTTCTCTGCGATTTTTAACAAAATCTCACCGGGAATGGCCAATTTTGCGCCACGATCCTACTTGCAAACGCGGTTTCGTTTTCCCTTTTAATTTTCATCAGTTTCTTTTTGTATTTCGATTTGCCGGCTCCTTCACGTTCTCCTCGCCCCGGTGGGCAAAGCGCCCGCATTTGAAAAGTTAAAAACCTCAGATTCGCCACGTGCAGTGCCAGACGGGGTGGCAGTCACCTCGGAGCATTCCTCGTGCCGACGTTGGTGGGCGGGAGGATTTCGCGCGAAGGATTGAAACATTGGCGGGCGAAAGATCGTCGATCGTGGCACGAAAACGAAAGCGAAATTTAAATTGAGAATAATAAAAAAAAATTGTTTTTAGATGTGGTTCGTGATTTTTATTTTGGATCCGCGGATTGAGTGAAAGAGAAACGAGGTGGAAGGTAAAAATCGTCCAAAAATGCCGTCGTTTGATACATCAGATTCGATTTTTCTTTCTTTTTTTTCTCTTTTAATTTTCCGTTGATTCGGTCACAACCGATTAACAAGTTAAATTGCTTGTTGCGACTCGCTCGCTTTTCAAAATTTTCCAGTTTTCATCTGGAATTTTAGTGTACAGGATGATGTTGCAAAGGCGAAGAAAAGGTTCTCGAGAAGGAAACCCGAAGAAATGAGGAAGAAAGAATTTTTTATTAAGAGTGATGGGAACGTGAAAAAACCGTCGCAACGAAGTCGTTTTCTTTTTAAATTTCCGTTTCAATGAAATTTGCCGAAAAAA
Organism: Ricinus marginatus; assembly: GCA_028565995.1. Classification (NCBI taxonomy): domain Eukaryota; kingdom Metazoa; phylum Arthropoda; class Insecta; order Psocodea; family Ricinidae; genus Ricinus; species Ricinus marginatus. The sequence continues at coordinate 133,251 of JAOWBB010008771.1, read as the reverse complement.
TTATTCATTCGAAAACTAATTTTTGCATTGGTCAAGATTCTTCAATTTTTTTTAACTTTAATTTTATTTCTTTTTATTAATGTAATTATTATTGTTTCATTATATTTAATATTTCTCTTTCGGAATCCTAATTTTGAAACAAATTACGCGGCGCTTGTAACTGTTTGAATTAGTATTTATATAATTATAATAAAAAAAAATTTTTTTTAGACTTTTCTAAATAAACCTCGTGTTTTATTTGGATTAAAAGAAGCGAACCACCCTCACAATAATCCAGTTGCCGAAGCTTTGCCGGAGAGGAAAAAATTCGAAAATTGCAGTCACCGACTGCGATCAAATGCTGCGATACCGAAAACTCAACGGAATCTTCTCGTTTTAAAAGCTTGAAAATCTTCGTCGGGTCACCGTAAACCGCGGAGTTTCGATATTTTGTCGGTTGCCTCTCCCGCTGTGTCCAAATTCCCCTTAACGACGAATTTCATTTCGTTTTCGTTTCAGTGGCCGAAAACGAAACTATTTTCCCTTTAGAAGTTTGCGATCGCTCCCTTTCCAACTCACGAGCTCCCCTCGAAGCGTGCAAGCCCCGGGACAATATCTAACCGCAGAAGAAAAAAAATAAGCAAATATAAATGCGTGCATATATATATTTATATATATATATAAATATATATATATATCAATCATATCACAATTATATTTTTATAATATTAATACATAACATTAAAAGAAAGAACCTAAGCGAAACAATGCAAATTTGTCTGATTCGTTAACACTGAACTTGGAATGTTCGAAGTCGATCTTTGCGAATGAAGTCCTTAAACAACTACGAAAGAACTATGTACATTCGAATGGTTCCGCTGGAAATTCCTTCGTTGTGTCAGCTTCAAGAAAAACAGTGCCCGTCTGGAATAATCCGATCCGGCGTCGCCATCGTAAGCGCGAGGTTTTCTGTTAGGAAATACTGTTCGGGGGATCCAGAGATGCTCTCAGAGGCAGACAGCCCTCGACCCACAGGTTCGGCTTTTCCAACATCGACTGCCACAGAGAAATCTCCTTTCCGGTGGAATCCATCCAGTCCACGGCTTTTCCATAATGCTTGCCTGAAAAATTCGTAAGGGACACGTGAAAAATTTCAAATGTTCGCACCGAGAGGGGGAGGGGGAATGGTAGTGACGGGGCAGAAGAAAAGGCAGCTCCACCTGAGCCGAGGCTAAATCTGAGTCCTCCAAGGAATTCGTTGCTGGCCAGCCTGTCGTGGTCCCACACCGTCAGCTCGAGGCACCTCTCCGAGAGTTCCTGCAGGCTCACGTCCTCGTACACGAAAGTGTGGTTCCACGACGGATTGCACGTTCTCCGCTGCACGGGAGTCTTCTGTTTCGAGTTTCTGCCTTTGTCCGGAAGAAGGTAACTGCAAGCATACGAGAACTCGAGGTTATTTCCGTTCGGGCTCATGATCCTTTCGTCGACGCCGTTGTCCGAAAGTTGCGAACCTTTTGCAAAATGGATCAGATATCCCGTTGCTTTTAACCGCCGCCAGATTTTTGGCTTCTTTCACTTTGACGTTGAGAGTTCCCTTCGATCTTTTCCCTTTCTTCTGCAGAGTCGTTGCATCCGGCGGCACGAATTTCAAACCAATTATGATCTCTCCTCTGTAGCTGAGGATGTCGTCGAACGGCTCGGTCTGCAAGCATCATTTAAAAAATTATAAACTGATTGAAAATGCCCGAAAGCCGTTTCGAAAGTTCGTAAAATGCGAATTTGGGTTCCGGTTGGAGCGGTGTTCGGCGTGCGGCAGGCGAGAAAGGCTCGGGTGCAAAATTTGCGTTGCAATCTCGATCTTATTTTGATTCCGCACCGCGAATTAACAAAAAAAATGCACTGAAATGACACGACCGGTTGAGCAAGGATATTCTTCATAATACTGAACTCGATCTCTGCTTGCGATTCGATAAATCAAACGGCTTTCTTGGCCGATCTGCTTCACGCAGTTGCACCATTTGCCGCTTTGTATGGCATGGCGTTAACAAAATATCGCTGTTCAACCAGTGAGCCGTAGGGGTCACTCCGAAAAGCCCGCGCGCAATTTGTGTCAAACGATTTTTCCGCGACAACCACATAGAATTTTCCCGTCCGTCTCGTTAAAAAATTCAGTTTGGACACGGAAATGGCGGCCAATTTTTCGAACGAGGACGCTCTTCGGTTGCATTTAGACGGTCGAAAGATGTCCGATCCTTTTAACGAAGCGCTTTCGCATTCGATAAAATGGGTTTGACCAAGTTCGCCCTGCGAAAGATCCACAATCGGCGTTTTGCAGTAAGGTGCAGCCTGGAGTGCGCCCTTCTGCAGCGGGTCTGGCGTATCCGTTCGGGACAATGCAGATGCGTATTGCATCGAGCGCACGTGGGCAGCCTTCCCCGACGTCGATTACGCTCTTTCAAAACTGATTTAAAATAGTTTCTCGTCTGCTATTTCTTTTACCCTTTCTTGTAGAATGTAAGATTGAGGCGCTGGATTGTCGAACACTTTGTTTTCCAAAGACATCATCACTTCCCCGAGGAAATCGTTCCTTCCGAACATGTCGCTGTGCCACACCGTCAGCCACAAAGTACGCGTTTCCAAGTCGCCCAGCGATATGTGGAATTTGAGTATTTCGTCGAAAACTGGATTCAAAGTGTGCTTCTTCACCTTCGTCTTCCTCTTCCCGCTTTTCGACTTGTCAGGCAAGAGGTAAACCTTAACATATCTGAAAACAGTTAAAACGTCCCGACATTAAAAATGTTTGTTCGAACGAGGCAATTATATGGAAAAAACATCACGATTATTAATATTAATTTCGTTACAAACCCCCCCCCCCCCCGCATTTGGCCCATGCTCTAACACAAAATGAATTCTCAAATGTAACTTTAATTTCACAATTATTCAATTATAAGTTGCTTCAGTTAAAGTATTATGGTTAGCTTACGGATCCGAGCGGTTTCGTTTTGAATCTACAGCCGCCAAATCTCGACATTGCTTCACGTGAATTTCCAAATCGCCCGCTTTGTAGTTGTACTGAAGCCCAAACTCCACTTCTCCTCTCACGGGCACCGTGCAAGACCGTCCTTCGCCGGCTCCGGAGTACACGCTCGCCATGGAATCGCTCCGAGCCTGGAAAATGCGTTCAAATTCATTCGCAAAAGCGTGCGAAAAAAAGACGAAACCTCAAACGTGCGGGAGCTGATTCAAAATCCGGTCTCGAATCTTGAAACGCGAAAAATCCTACTCTCAAAGATCTTAAAAAAGAGGTTGCAGGGACGGCGTCCTCCGGGCGAACGCCGACGCGAACCAGCGTGGGAAAAGCGTCGCGGTTCCATTAACAAACATTCGACTGCTTTGGACAAAAGTCTCTCCAGCCCTCGACCGGGAGACGCAAAATTCTCATCAACCATGCAACAATAAAGCTCTTTAACATCCTTCTTCGTGGGTAACGGGGAACTTACCCCAAGCGAAGAAGTGTTGTGCCGCTGCTGATCCAAAGCCACGAGACGCTCTATTTCATCCGTTGCCGACCAATCCGGACTGCCCAAGCTGGAGGAACCTCTTCGCAGCCTTGCCTTGGCACTTCCGACAATGGGACTGGGACTAGCACTCTTGCTGCCTCCATGGATCTGGGCGGGGGCAAACGCATCTGGAATCGTTAGTTCATCTGTAAAGATACGCGTCAGGATCAGGCACCTTCGGCCAGGATTTGAGTTGCCCAAGGCATTCCGATCCTTGAAGACGACCGAGGAACCGGACAACCTTTCTGGATCCATTTGGGTTTTACGGACTTATTCGGACATAACGAACGGAGTGGGCTGCAAGACACCAAACCCACATCGGCGTTAACGGCCACAAGCATGGGATTTCCTTGAAATCGGATTAGTTATATAATCCTTATAAAAAAATAAACCAACTTTTATCCGATTACATAAATAATAACAAAATGTATAAAAATATATATGTCATTAAACGCTTAACACGAAAAATTCGATGTACAAAATGTGCATACATATTTTACTAACATACAACGTTATTTACATTGGAAACATGTTATACGTAATCGCGAATATCATATCAATGCGTTCGTAGTAACATTGCAGTTTTGTCAAATCGTCAAGTATATTCTCCATATTAATAATGTTAAATTTTAGATTAGAATAACAATAAAACTACCAAGTGTTTCATACATTTATGCGTCACATCGTATTATCACGTTTTACATAAATGTTTTTCATTTTTATTTTTAAACACCGTTGTTTATGTTCAAATATTATTGTCTGACGTTTGCTTTGTAAATTGTAAAGTACAAAAAAATTAATATACAAAAATAAATATTTATAATCTACACTGTTCGACTCCGCTTGAAACGTAAGTTAAGGGAAGTTGTTAAGTCTGTCTCTTAATTAATTCCTTTTTCTTTTCTTCCGCTTTTAACCTAACTCGCTTGTAAACCGCATGGATATCACGCCTTATTTCTTATATCCGTTTTCGTGTCACAAGAGGAGGTTGGAAGGTTTTCTTCTCGGTTTATTCCCGCCGCGTTGGTTAGCTTTTCATAAGACTCGCTCAAAACGGTAATGGTCGGTCCACTTGCGGTGCCACGACGGAGGAAAATGCCTGCCTGGACCTCTGGGTTGCCGGAACAGAGAAAAAGGAAATCCCGACCCACCCTGCCAACATCTAACAACCGAAATGACCGACTGAGGAGGAAAAAAAAAAGGCAGAACACTGCGTTAACTCGACCGCGCCTAAGATTTTTCCGCAAAAGTAAATGATGCCGAAAGTGCGGGCGCAGCATCGGCACCTTCGGACTCTTCCGGGGGTCGAAAATCCAGAAGTTTTCGAAGCAAAGATCGAAAAACAGCGGCCGAGTTCGCATTTCCCGCAGAACTCGGCGACCCTCCGCATCGAAACCGGTCCAATGCAGGACCGGTGCGCAGACGTCGCGGGTGCCAACAAGCCTTCTTTCAATGCCAAGCTGCCGGCCACCACCGCATTTCGAGTCAGTTACGAAGGGAAAGGAAAAAGAAGAGAATTTCCCAAGGAGACACTCGAAGCGACTTATGCTGCCCCCGGGACAGCCGAAAACATAAGGCCCGCGACAATGCCCGCCATTTTACATCTCAAAACGGCAAACGACAAAGATTCGCTGTCCTTCCCTGCACGCCCTGCGTCCACGCTTTCCTTCTTCTGTCCCGTCGTCTTCGCTGACCCAGCTGGAAAAACTCCCAAACCGCGAGCCCCGATCCCCGTCTTTCCCGGCCCCAGGCTGTTCTTCCTTCCCCTTCGGCCGCCGCCGGGATCCAAATCCGCGGAATGCTCTGGTGCCTTCTGCTCGGCAACGCGAAAAGCAACGCTCCGAAATGTTGCGGAACATTGCAAAACGAAAGTGTTGCGGATTGGGAGTATCGAGATCTCATGCCGCGGATTTCTCTCCGACAAATTATGCGGTGAACTAAGGTATTTTATGGTTCCAGCCACGGAACTGAAACGGTTTCCACGGTTCGGTGGGCACCACCCCCTTTCCGAGTGCCACTGCACCTGGTTCCACGGACGGCTTGATTCGGACGTGGCCGGAGAAGTGAAAAGGAGCCAGAAAATTTTCCCCCTTACGCGAAAGCGTCGATCATATGCTCGGGGACATTCGAAAGCGGGGCGGAAAAGGTCGAAATACCTTGCGGAAGCGACTCGGGATCGCCAACGTCCGGATCCGGTTCGGTGAAGGATGTTATGACATATTCCGTTTAAGTTTCGCCACAGTCGCGCGTGCGGAAAGCCTCAACAACGAGTGCACTGCGTTCGGTCAGAAAAACGTCGACAGATGCCAAACGGCAGGGAAAAAAATCTCCTGCAACGGCGGGAAACTCGAAGCGGGCGAAGCGAGGAAATTTCCCTTCTCTCCGTGCCGCCGTAAGCATCTTGCGCGCGTTTCGGTTTTCGAAAGGATGAAACCCAAATTCCGCATTCGCATGTTGTGCACTGAAACCAAGAAGTTTCGCATTTCGCTTGCGTTTACAGACAACGCTCTTCCATGGGAAGAGTGTTTGAAAGCTGAAAAGTGAGACGAGCGAGCGCCTTCCGAAGGTGCTGACGACTGCTCTAAATTCACGCAGCCCTCTGCTCGCGAGCAATGAATCAGCAATCAGGGCAGAGCTCTTGCTTCGTGCCAGTTAGTCACGGAGCAGCTGACAAAATCTCCAGGTACATTTAATCGCGGTCCCAAACCGTCCAAGAGACCCGCAACTCGCGCATTTTAAACGCGAGAAAATTTTCACGGCCGAGAATTCGGCGGTTCGAAGTGTAAAAAGAACGAAATTCTGCAGCGAAATCCGGACAATTGGCCCCGATTTCTGTGATAATCCATAAAAGACCATCCACAACTCACCGACCCGAATTTCGGCTCCTTCACGCTGGCAAATTTTTAAAATTTCAGAATCAGGTTTACATTTTCCCAGCGAAAATCGTATGTACGAAAAAAAATTTATCTAATCTCTTTGCAATTTCGTTTGCTGGGAAAAACCAGGGACTTCATCAAAATGTTACATTGCCCGGCATTGCTGTAATCTAACATCTTTAATACAGGTCAATAAAGGAAACTTAAACCGAGTACGTTTCGACAGTGAGAAACGAACGCGTTTTTACTGTCCTTGGGTTAAATCACGCGGTATTTGAATATGAAACTACTTGACGGGCGGTCATTGTAACATAACCTGACAAAGCGTTCGCGACGCCCAAAATCCCATATGGCTCGTGCATTTGCTGAAGTAAAATCACTTTTTTCTTCTTACTTCGGGATGTTCTTCCTTCGGGAACATCCTGCAATGTGACCGAATTAGAACATTCAAGTGGCGAATCGCAAAGCGAATTCTCTGGACCTGGAAAATTCTCAGGTTTTCCATCGTTCGAAGCCGTCTGCTTCGACGTTTGTGATTTTCCCATTTCATTTTTCGTGCACTCCGCTTGATGCAATTCGAATCGGGATCCTTCACGGTTGGCTGCTGTCTCGTTAAGAGAACGAATCGTTTTCTACCTGCAATTATCGGCAGTTTCTAGCCGGGAGCCTTGGACAGAGAAGCAGTCGATACACCGCAATATAAAACGTTATCGATCGCGTGCACGCGTGAAACGGGCAGCAGAGCCGAACGGGTTGAGATTCTCAAATTCGGAACGCGACACCGCGTGCAAGCCCTTGAACCGTCGTCGGTTATTTTCCGCAGGACGGCGGCAGCAGCGGAGAGGTCCAGGGGAACGCGAGCGAATGCCGCGGGGACTGCAATTTCGCGTGCGGCGAAAAAAAAAGGAAAATTTCGATCGGCAAACGCCATACGCTCCCACTGCGGCTTCATTATCGTCGGGACTCGTTCAACAAGGAAAAGCTTCAGCGCCCAAAGGTGTGACAAACCGAGGGACGACATCGTCGAGTGGAAGTTTCCGCAGGCGAGACGGGGAGCCGCAGGCCGAAAAAGGATTCCCGTTGCGAAACATTTTCCTTTGCCGAAGGTAGCTGGAAGTCCGAATCTCCGAGCAAAGGAAGCGAGAGCGAAAAGCTCGGGCGTGAGAATGCGAACGGCATCGGTGACCGGCGGAATCCATTCTAAGTTCCGTCCGATCTCGTAATCAAGCGAAATTAATGAGGATGAAAGACGATCCGATTGGAAAAGTAAATAAAATGCATGAAATCAAACGGGTTTCGGGCTATGAGAAACTCGAAATTCGGAAATCACTCGATCCCGGCTGGCAACGGCCGAACGCAAGCGCCGACAACATTGCTGCAGGTTCGACTGAAAATCGGAACCTAAACCGATTGCACACGAATCCGGAATAAGGAGAAAAGCCACGAAGTTATGCTACTGGAACAAAACGAACGGCTCTCTCCGGGCAAAATCCATTACGTTGTCTTCAGGCTGGTCCGGGAGAGAGCGAAGGAGGACCGACCTCTGCCTGCTGCTCTACAAGGAGTTCGAGCACTGGGAATGCGGTTACCGAGATGCCCGTTGACGCAGCACCGAGAAATGAGGAAGTCAAGTTATTTCGTTAATTTTCCTTATGTAAATATCCCGGTTGATTATGCAACTTTCGCAACGAAAATGAAGTTCGACGCGGAGGCAAAAGCCCATTGTCGCAAAGCAATTTCAAAATAAAAGAATCACGAAAATCTTTTTCGTCGAGATCGTTCTGAATACCTGAAATGCCGATTTCAAATGCTTTGCTATGGAACACGTTCTCTCGTTAATGCAGGAAGTCTGCACGAAGTAAAAGAGCGCTTGGACTTGCATTCACAAATATATGGACGAGATCCTTTGTTGCGTATGATTAAAATAAAAAATACTTGTAAGCACCGTGATGCGTCCGTCGGTCGATTCTCTTGGTATAATTTTAAAAAATTCTAAACTTTTCGTGTGCAAAACCATTGTTAAGGTCCTCGCTGACGAACTGCTGACAATGGCGATCCTAATGTAAAATTAGCGTTGCTCTCTGGACGAACGGCAACGATTTCTACCTTTACGTGGAAGTAAAGGAGGCGAATTTTATATTAGGAATGCACAGACGCAGCGGTTGCTATTGCGTTCCTCGTCGCTATTTCATTTGAGAAGGATAAAATGAACTTACCGACTGAAAGAGATGAAATATTCGCGTTTTGAAATACGGGATTCCTGCGTCGTTCTCTACGTGCATGGGAAGGCTGAGGAATTTGCAGGCCCGGCGCGGACAGCGCTCTCTTGGGAGAACTAGCAACAATTCTGTTAAATCCCGGAGGCCTGTATCTCGCGCTTTTCACGTTCGGCAAAAAGTGCTGAACCGAGTGAGCTTTCGACAGCGACGGAGTTTGGGTAGTCATCGCACCGGTCGTTGGCAGCCTCGGAAGCGAATTCGTGTTCGGTGACGGAGACATTGACTGAAGACTTCTCGGCAGCGTGATCGATCTTTCCTGGATGATCTCGGAATCTGAGGAATCTTCCTCTCCGTCGGCGGAAGCACCGGATCCCGGGGACGCAACGTCCGGTACGGAGCTTCGTCGCGCGCTCCTATCCCGACCGGTCGTCCAAATGTTCTTGTCCTCGAGAGCGACTCCCCCGATGCTCCCGCAGCTACGCACGCGGTCCAATTGCTCCCGGCTGAGACTCTTCAAGAAGAGCAAATCCCCGGCTGATCTTCGCTTTGCAGCGAGGGTTGCGTTCGAGGAATGAGGATCGTTTGACAGAAGTGTCAACTTCGATCTCGAATCGGCCATCAGAGCACTCTCGAAACTTCCGCGCCAAGAAAACCGTTCGTAGTCGCTCGCTTCTTTTTCCTCGACGATGTCGCTCACCCCGGACCTGGACGACCGCAGACTTTTTCCTTTCGCCTCCTCCAGAAGAAGATCGTGGGATTTGCTTCTCGGCAACTGGTGCAGAAGCGTGAAGTAAGGAGGGTTTGGACCGGGTAAAGCTGCATTTTCTACAGCTTTGTAGTCGGATTCGTCAGTCAAACCGCATTCTTCCTCCGTTGTCGACGAAACGTTCGACAACTTCTGACTTATTCGCTTGTGGTATCTCGCTTTGTGACTGCTTATGCTTCCCTCTCCGCTGCTGTTGCTCGACACTTCGTGCATCAAAGCCACCAAACGACTGCCGATGTGATGCATGACCTTTGCAAAGAAGGGCGGCGAGCTGTGAGGTGTCGAAGACGGATTCTCATTCTCGTTCGTTATTTTGTTAAAGGAAGCCACCAACTTCTGATACACGAAAGCCGTTTCTCGATTCATGGGCGAGGAGTTCCTCCGAGGCGGAACCTTTGGCTTTTGCTCCTGATCGGGTTTCGACTGATCGAATTTATCGATGATCTGCTTACAACTTTCAGATATTTCCTGTTGGAGTTGAGATCGTTGATAGTGAGCGGCGGTGCCTTCCAGATCGGAGCTTGTGTAATCCGACGAATCGTAGGAATCGCTCCACGTGTCTTCGCTCGAAAGATATTCGACTATTTCTCGCACTTGGTCATCTCGTATACCGGGGACGGTTTTCATCAATCGCGTTAATTCGTTTTCGAAATACACTAACTGCGGAGGTTTTGCTCCTTTTAACCTATTTGATTGAGGGCTCGAATTGTCTACTTTGCCGGACGATTTCGGCACGGACACCATGGCCTTAAAAAACTGACGCATCTTCGACATCATCAGATTCGTCTCTTCATCCGAAGACCAGTTATTGAAAGAATCTTTGCGCGTGAGAGCTGTGGCCGGAGGACCAGGGTGTAATGCAGACGAAGCCTGCTGACCACTGCCCACATTAAGGTTTTCGATGGGTTTCGGCTCTACGTTGGATTTTTCCGCAAATTCTGTCAAGTCTTTCTTTTTAGTTTCGGTACCATTGCTATCCCCCGCCTTTTGATCCTTCAGCAAATCGTCGCAGCTTCCTATGAAACCGCTGTCTCGACTCTGTTGCTTGTCTCGGGTCATCACAAGATCGGAAAGCGTGAATTCAGGTTCCGGTGTCTTGCAGCGATCATCATCGCTTTCGTTATCGAAGTTTCCCAGCAATTTGCAATCCTCCGAATCCGCATCTTTGTTCTCCTCCTTGAATTCTCTGTATCTGTGTTCTTTCGACAGCGAGTCCCTGGAGTCTTTCCCTCCATCATTGTCAATAGTGGAAACCACTTTTTTATCACCACCTTCTTGAATGATAACTATTGGACCGCTTCCGCCAGAAATTTTCCTCTTCTTTTTCCTTTTGACTGAGTCGTCCGATTTATCAAAATTTTGAACATCCGGCTCATCCGTTTCCGTGCTTGAATCCTCCGAATCTAAAATCATATCCATCGACTGCTGTTCGTTTTCGCTTTGTACTAAGTTATCCAAAGAGCTTGAATGCAAACGACTGCTTGCTCTCGCCCGGAAGAGTCTTTTCCTTCTCTGCTCCGGGCTTGGAGGGCCCTCACTATCGCTTCCGACGCTTCCGTCGCTTTCTTTCTCCCTGCCGTCCCTGTCGAAGTTTAGGAAATACTTCTCCAATCTCGACGTCGACAACTGGTTTTGCTCGGAGTTTTTCTCCCTTGCTTCTCCACCATCTTCATCGATTGTACCGCCGTCCGAATAAATACTGCTGGAGCTTTCGGAAAACGTGTCCACGTCCTGGTTCTCAAAATTCGGGTTAATTCCTCCTCCGATGTCGAAATAGAAGTACTTCTCGAGATCTGTTGCCGATGGCGGACGCGCCTTTTTGACGTTCGATGTTTTTCCCTTGTCCTCCATTTCGCTTTCCTCGCAGCTTTCTTCGACGATTGTGTGAAGCGTGAAGTTTATGGCGCCCCTGTGGTAGCCCCTCAGTTCTTCTTCCCTGTCCATGTGCACGGGCGTGCAGGCCGCTATGTGGCCCTCTTCTCCGGAAGAACTATCCTCCTCCGTTACCGTTGCCGAAAAATCATTATCTCGATCTTTGTCCAGATCTTCCACCCACGAATCGTCGTCGGCGAGACCTTCTTCCAGACATATCACAGCCGAGAGGGTTTTGTCATCTGTCACAACCTGAACCTCTTCCTTCGAGTCCATGTCCGCCTCGTCTTCTTCCTTCAGGGGCGTCATGTTTTTAATGACATTTGGTTTCTTCGGAGACATGATCACGCCCCGTGAATTTTCCAGCGTCATAGTGAAATACTCTTCTAAACCTTTCAGTTTAAAGCTTCTTGTATCCTCAGCGTTTTCCCCGTTTGTGTGCTTCAGACAAATATCATCGTGAAATTGTTCCGATTTATCACTGTTCAAGATTTTCGTCGTATCGTTCGTAATAACCTTTACGAAACTGCTTTCATCCTTAACTTTCACTTCATCGTACACATTTTCCTGGGTTATCATAACCAAACTTGTGTATTTCGTTTCACTCTCTGATAGCGGATTATTATAATTCTCGAACTGAGTAAAATGTCGAATACGACTTTCAATTGTATCCAATAAAGGATAGCCATATTGATTCGATTTCGAAGTGTCCGAGCCCGAGCACGAATTATCACCGAAAACGACCTCTTCTACAGTGCCCGAATGGTCATCCTCTGGCAAAGACCCCCAGTTAACGCACAATTCCGCTTCTTTCACTAATTTACCATCATTAACTTTACTTTCCGCATAAGGACTGACGTCACCAAACAGTAAATTCCCAACATTTTCATCTTTACTGTCGCTGGCACAGTTCACATCGGTTTTCAAATCTAACCCGACGCTGTCCTCCACCGAAACTAAATCCGAAACGATATTTTCACTATCACAACTGGAATTAACGGGTATAATTTCGTTAAAAAGTGGTTCGGAGATATTATTATCGAGCACTAAAATCGGTAGGCACTTAGGCACAGTCTCACTTTTATCGACACTACCGCTGCCAGTCTTCGAATCGGGCAGGTACGAAACTAAAATAACGGGGTCTTCAGACCGGATCTTTAATTGGTCTCCTTGTTTTCGTGAGTTATGCAAATCGCTCTGTTCCCCGTCGCCATTTTCTAATTTCGCGCTTCCGCCGTCGTTGCTTATCATCGACAGTTCCATCGATTCCGTCGCGGAGAGCTCGTCGGAACCGCAGGAAGTCGTCGCCTCCTTCGCGTCTTTCAGATACGGCCTCTCGATGAGAATCTCACGATCGTCCTCTGGCAACTTCTTTATGTGCTTCAGGAGGATTATCCCGAAATCGTCCCGGAAACGCTCAGAATCCGAGGATTCCTCCGTCGACGGACACGATTTCTGAATGCCCGGCAGCGCCTCCCGATACTTCTTTATCTCCTTAGTCGGCTTCTTTGCTTTATCCTCGGAAGAATCACTCGATTCCGAACAATTCAGCTCGAATACCTCGGAAAAACTTGGATCCGGATTGCCCTCGTCCTCGGACGATGTCGTCTCATCATCCGACGTGTTTTCGTAGTCGCTTTTCATTTCCTCTTCCGGACCACTCACGTCGGCTATGTCGCTGTCGTCGCTGGTCTTCCTCTCGTTACCGTCCAGGTTGAAATAATACGACTTCTTGAACGGTTTCTCACTTTCGGATTCGTCCGAGTTTGACGACGAGCTGCAGTTCGATTTCTTGTCTATATTCAGCAATGAACTCTCGAACAACTCACAACTGACGGACTCTTCGAATGGTCCCGCATCGTCCGGTGGTACCGTACCCGTTCGAAAATCGCTTTTGTGTTTCAACGCTTTCTTCACTTCTTCGAACGTTTTACCCTCGACGAACACATCTCTTAAGAGTACGTTCAATTCTTCCCTGGACGAATTCCCATCCGGGATCTCGTCTTCTATCTCGCACTTATCCGCGGAAGCCTTCGATTTCCTCCGGATTCGTTTCGACTTTTTTCCCCGCATGCTTTTACTGTCAGGCGATTCACTAACAACCTCACGCGAGTTCATGCCGCTGACGACTGAATCTTTCGTTATCATGTTTGTGTCGTTATCAGGCTGCAGTTCATGCGTCGAGAGGCAGGTGGGATCTGAAACGGTTGAATTCACACAACCTTGACTCCAACCTGGTACGGGACCAATAGTAAGTGCAGGACGTTGCATGCCAATAGGTCTTATGTGAACGGAACCGTTTCCGGTTCCGCTGTATTCATTTTCAGCTGTCGCGAATGAAACTTCTTTGTTTTCCTCGTTTCTCGATATCTGACTCAGATAGTTGGCTGTATAAATATTTTGAAGGTTGTTCAACAGATCGATGTTTTCTCCGCTGAAGCTGAAGTTTGGGAAAACGAAGTTTTGGCAAGTCTGTGTCCAGAAAGCTGTCGGCACAGGAAAAGGCACCGGAATAGGTACGAGAACCGGTATCGGAACGATATTCTGGAAAACGTTTGAAATCGGTCTGTTGTAGGCGAGCACCTCTGGTACCTGAGTCTGTGATGGTTTTATGTTCTGGGGATGAAAACCGAAACTACCAGATTGAAAATTGAAATCGTTTTGGTCCTGCATGCCATTTTCCATCGTCGTATTCGTTTCTTCGACTTTGCTCTCTTCTTGATCTGGGTCTGTGGATGCGTCTGATTTTGAACGTCTGTCGCACTTTCTCTTATTCTTGTGCTTTTTTCCCTTAGTTTTGCTTAAATAATCTCTTGACATTAGCCGTTCGCTTTTTGTCATCATACCTTCTGCATTAAAAAGCGATTCCTCGACTGATTCTGCAGCTTCCTCCATATTATTGCCATCGAAGGGAAGACAGTTCACGCTGTTGAATTCCTCTTCCACAGAACTTGTCATAGGTGACCCATATTCAGTTGCTTCTTGCGGAATCTGTCCCTCCTCGTTAACCGAATCCCTTAAAGGATTAGAAACTATATCTACGGATTTAACTCCTTCGGACGTAGCATCGTTTTCATTTACTTTCATGACTTCCCTTGATAATTTGTGCTTCCTATTTTTACGTCTCTTTTTCGACTTTTTTCCTTCATCCGCAATGCGATTTTCTTCTTCTTTATCCAGGCTGATTTCTTTATTTTTCAAAGGTGGAATCACTTGTCGATCACAGATTTCTATTTCTTCATCTTTTTCCTGTTTCTTTCCTTTAACCGGATTCACAACCGATACGCCGGGAATAGTATTTGCAATGGAATCTATCTTCCTTACAAATTGAGGCGACAAATGAGATGAATCGAATTCAGATAATACTGGAGAATTCCTTCCTATTATGGATAATTTACCCATGTTTCTCCTTCTAAATTTTGGACTGTTATCGTCGCTGGTTGAGAACACGGGGCTAGATCTCTCTAGCAAGGTAGTGCTGGCGAAATATCTACCCGAATTAGACCAATTCCAGTCCTTTATGACAGGTTTGACGACTGAGGAAGATTCAAAATAATCCCAATCGAAGTCGGATGTTAACCTCCTGGAGGATTCTGCGCAGGATTCGGACGATTCTGACGGTTCGGATTCCGAGTCCGAAGAAATTGAACGGTTTTCCTTCGTCGAAGAATCGGAGCTGATGAAAACCAATTTGTAATCATCTGAGATGGGTAATATTTTTCCAATAACCTCGAGGTAAGGCCCTAGTTCAACGCATTCAACCGGTCTGCCTCTATCCATTTCATATCTGGCTGTTTCTATCTTCCCAACCCGACTCCTTCCAGCCAATGAAGAAACTTTCTTCGACCCAGAATTAATGTCGTAGTTTCCTTCATCATCTAAAAACTCTCCCTTCATCTTCTTCCTTGATTTGAACCCCTTCACATAATTCAGTTTCGAAGGCTCACTTTCAGAACTTTCGTTCTCCGATTTGGCATCCGATTCACCTTATAATAGTAAAAAATATCATAATATCATAAATATATTAAACATATACTATACATATGGTAAGTATAAAATTAGTTTTCACTCCACAACTACATTCCGTTTAATTTATCACCCACCGAAACAAAATGTTTAGTATACAGCTTTTAAAGGCTAATAAAGAAATATATTACACAACATGCACATTAGTATTCTAAATGATTGTTATAAAGCACAAAGTTTGGAAGTCAATCTCACCGCAGTTCCCTTTACTTTATTTTCAGTTTATGTAATATATTTTTATAATGAACAATTCATTTTCAAAAAATAAATTTTCTTACCAAAAACCAATTTAATTGTTAATCAAATGATTAAAAAAAGTAAAATCATCAAATTCATTTTTAAATGGAGCATTTTTAACGTCAATTAATTTGCTTCAATAGCTTTCGTATAATTTTCTCTTTATTGATAATTGGAGAATTTATAACAAAGGAAAGTAAATGATTCAACAATTTGAAATGTTAAACGTTTCAAATATTGCAATTAGAGAAAATAGAAAAAATTTTGATAATGCATAATTTGGTAGAATAAAAACGCTGTAATTAGACAGATATAAATCGGATGAAAATTATATTAAGTAATGAACGTTAAATCACTAAAAATTTTTTTAATGAAAATTGTTTTCTAAATATATGATTTTAACTGTGTGTCTGAATGCAAAATACATGACCCATCATCAAATTTTCGTTTGTTTTTTATCTTATCATTTTAGGCATCTACATTACCAAATTTAACTAAAAAATATTTTGTTTAGAACTAATCATAACTATTTATAATCTAAAATAAAATTTTCTAGTAATTTAATTTTTTACAATAAAATTCTATTTTGTTGCTCCAGCACCTTTCTTAAAAATACTGCTAAAACATTTTATAATTATTCACTAAATCATCAGGGCAAAATTTTGCTAATATTATTAAGCATTTAATTGCGATTATAAAATTTTATGGTCATAATAAATAAACTATAACTTTCAATAACATGCTATATATAAATTTTTGGTGATGGATCAATTATTGAAAAAGATGTAAAAATCAGCGACGCAAATGGGGAAGCTAGTAAAATTTTCTAGTTTTGTCGTATATTAAAATTAAAAGCGGCTTAAAAAAAATTCACTTCAATCATTTTCAGCAACAAAACTGTAGTGATGCATAAAAAAGCATAAAAATTCGAATGACGCTCCTAAACGATAGTTTTGTATTTTAAAAACTTAGTGAACTACATAAAAGCATAAAAACAGAACATAGGACGAAACAAATGCTTCACAACACTTGCTGTGATCTAAAATTGTAGAATTTGCAGACTATATATTCTTCCTCACCTGATTCAGCAAGATAAACAAACTTTCACAAAGAGATCCTCCAAAATAATAAATAGTTAAGCTATCCATAAATTTTCACTTGAACCAAAAAATTCATTTCTTGTTCAAGGAAGGTTATTCGCTGCGAGAATCTTCGCCAAAACCTAACACTGAAGGAGAATAGGCAAGTTCTGGTCGTCTTTGTAAATTAAACTGTAAGAGATGATGCTATTAGACTGATTGATATACTTTATAAAAGGGATACCACTCTCGGAATGATTAACTAATATGAGGTTCGATGAAAATAATTTTGAAATATACTACAATAATAAAATAATTCAATATTCTGTTACGGGTTATAATTCTGTTTTAATGTGAATATCGTAAAAATTTGACACAGTTAAGAAAATTACAAAAGCCATACCATCCAAAGAATTCTAGTTTAGTTTTTTATTACTAAAAAAGAAGAAATAGAAATTTCTTAATTAAAGCGAACGAAAGTTAATCGATTTGCAGAGAATTATTAATTAAGTAAAAATTGTTTATGATGTCACCATCTAATATGTCATTAATAAATAATAATTTAACAATAATAATAATAAAAATATTAATAATAATAATAATAATAATAATAATAATAAGTTATTAGTATTAAATATTTGTCGTTTTCACAAACGAAAAATAACAAAAAATCTATTAATTATACGATAAAAGACAAATATGATTACATAAAAGAAAAAATGGACAATGTATACCTCTTCAGAAGATTTATATGAATTGTGTATACTTGTTAGAAGAATGAATAGAAATTTTAGAAATTAATAGCGTTTATCTGGAATGAGATGTGAAAAAATATATCATATATATATAATATTTCCTCATTTTTTAAAAATTAACTAGAAACGCAATTAATATCGAAAAAATAACATTAAGAAAAATGTGACATGAAAATGATATGGGAAAAGATGCTACATCATAGCAAAAGATATGACTTGAAAAATTTTTAATAATTTATATGAAAAATTAAATTTAAGGTTTGTAATAAAACATTAAAAACTTAATAGGCTGATGAAGTGTCAAAATCTGTAAAATGGAAGCCTATTAGAAAAGACAATAGAGAAAAATTAAAATTTATTCATCTTAAAATCGCTTGGTAAAATGGAATTTTATCTGGGTAAATTAAATAGTACAACAATATTCCCTGAGTAGGTAAATGTTAAAGATGAAAACGTGAAAGACGACATTAAGAGAAAAAATCTTCATTAAATGTATCATCGATTACTTAAAAAGACCTCAAAGAATACTCACCTTGCCGCGATTCGGAATCAGATCTATATTTCCCTGCAGCCACGGATTTCAAAGTTTGCCTTTCCTTGCTAAAAACATGCTTTTCCTCCGATAATGCCCTCCTTGGTTTTTTTGGTCCTTTCTTATCCTTCCTAGATATTCTTGTCATTGGTTCACTTTCTGCAATTTGAAATTCTTCAGTGCTTTCTGCATTTTCGTCACTCTCCTCTTCCACGGAATCTTTTTGATCTTTTAAAAATCCCTTTCCGGCCTTTTTTTCTTTTTTTCGATTAATAGAAAGCTTAAATTCGTGGCTCAAACTATTTTTGTTGCTCTTGAAAGAAAATCTCTTCTCCACTCTGTCCTGTTTTTTCAACCGCGCCTTATTTTTGAGTTGCGCTTCGCTCGCGGAGTTCCTATCTGATAAATTGAAAATCTCTATTGTTTTCTTTGTTGGGCTTTTCGAGTCAGATCTTTCCACAATTTTAATTTTTCTCATTTTTCCGATTTCCTGCGGGCTCTTCGACGAGTCGTGGCTTTCATCAAACTCAACCGATGGCTTAAAATCAACCGTTTTCTTTTTCGGATCCGGAGTTTCCCCAAGTTTGCTTTTGGAACTCTCCTGCGACATTTGCTTTAAGGCTACTTCGTGGAGTTTTCGAACTCTGTTCGAAATGTGAGTATCGTAAAAATTTCCCTCGAACGAAGAGCTGGAATCACGATTCTCGGAGTATTCGTGGCGCTTTCTAATTTTTATCGATGGTTTGTCCAAATCGGAGGGATTTTTGTCGCTGGAATCTGATGACACCGACCTTTCGCGGGATCTCGGCCGTGAAAATAAGCCGACGGTCTCCAAGAAACTGGGACTCCTTTCTGAATCGGACTTGCACAATTTTCCATCCTGACTTGTCTCGAAAAATTTCAATACGACACTCTCTGAAGTTTTGACAGATTCATCCTCCGTGCTTCTAGATATTCCCAGTCCACTATCGGAACTTTTGGAAAGGTCCACATTTAGATTTTTCGAATCGTTTTTCAACAATTTCGATTTAGAAAAACGCTCTCGCAATTTTGAGCTATTTGGCGATGCTATTGTAAAATCAGTCACACTTTTATCAGTTTCATCCATACTATTTTTGCGTAGGACTTCAATTTTGGGTATTTTTAGTTCCTCGACAAAATGTATGTGCTTTTCCACTTGACCCTTCATTTGATCGTCTTTATTTTCGGAAACACCAGGAAACTGATCTTCCAGAGATGCTTGTCTTTTAATCTTAAATTTAGTTTTCTGAGATTTTATCCGTATCTTCTTGTCCGAATTCGCCCTGATAATTTCATTTTCTTTGTCTATTGATTCATTATTGCAATCCTGAGATGTAGTCAGACTTTTTGATTTTATTTTAAGCAACTTATTGGCTTTCGAATTAGATGCATCTGTGATTGATATGTCTTCATTCATGTTTCTTTCTTCTGCTTTGTTAATTTCGCTCATATATAAAGTACTTTCTCGCTGATTTGGTAGACTGTTATAAGCCCTTTCATTAACAATGTATTTCGATTCACTTTTACATTTTGATGGAGGTCCATCTGCAAATCATAAAACATTTGGTTTTTATTAATTTTTGCTAGAGACCATAATTATAATAGATTAGAACATATAACTTGTTTTGGCTCAATACAAAATAATAATCTGAACTCAATATGTTGCGTATATATATAATATATATAGTACATTATTATATATTAAATAATAATATATATATATATATATAGTACATTATTATATATAATATTAATAATATAATAACATATATATTAATATAATATATGAGTTCAGATTATATATATATACATTTTTTTTCACATAGTTAATTAGGTTGTAATAGATTTAAAAAAATTTTTTTACTGGGGTCAAAAAATTGCAGGTAGTTGTGCGTCATAGTAAAAAATACACTTCACCTCTTGCTTTAAGGCATTATTATAAAAATTGGAGGTTTTTTTACATGGAATAACAGCACTTTTTCCAAATGAAATTCATCAATAATTTATGATACATTGAAATTCTTTTTACTATTTTCCCACTATTCTTAGATATAAATTGCTTTGATCTTTAAAGATAAAACTTTTTACAACTTACGAGGTATAGTCCAAGATCTTCGAATCGAATGTTTAAGTGTATCAGTTGAGGGTAAATGTATCTTTTTGTCCCGCTGCTTTCCAGATCGATTTATAAATTCATTCATCCATTCACCAGTGGCTGCTTGAAGTTCCCTGAAAAACGATGTTGAATCACTGCTCAAAAAACCTGAATAAAATTTGATTTTTACTGAATGCGAACGGAAAAGATGAAAAATAATGGTGAAATTTAAGTTGTCATGGATAAAATAAAACGTATTTTTTTAATACATTTCACCGTCTAAAATTTGAGATTCTGCCTAAATAAACTGTTCATAATGATTACATGCTAATTTTTTTGTGTAAAAGTGAGTCATGCAAAATTAGCCACATTGTAATAATTACAGGGTAAAACATAAATTACAGTTACTTTTCTTATGTCTGAACGATGAACCGTCTCTACCATGTGAAAATAGCGAAATTACTTACATATTTTTCTGGCAGACACAACAAACCCAATCTGTTGTCCTGTTCCCGAATTCCCTGCATCGTTTACAAACTCGAAGTCTGCACGCTTTACACAAAGCACCTCTGTTTATGATTCTACCCAATTCAGCTCTGCATCTCGCACACGATCTACCTTCGTATGCCTCAGAGTTAGATTGGCATCTGAGGGCTCCCTTCCTCCGCAAATTTTGCAATTCGATTTTTAGTTTCCTACAAAGAGTTAAAAATTCACGTTATACGACATTCAAAACTTTAAATTGAAGATTTACCATTACAAGTAAATAAAACTGTGTTCTTAAAACTTCTGTTTCGAATTGGAAAATAACACGCATTCGATTTAGTTTAATGGATAGTTATTCAAAATAATGGGATTAACATACTGAAGTTAACACTGTTTCACTGACAAGTTGAAGAAATTCAACGCCAAGGCTAAATTTTGAGGGACATCCAAATTAGGAACGTACAACGGAGGGCGGAAAAAAATCTGGAACAGTTATACTGGTCGAATGAAGGACTGACTATATATATAAAATAAATTTAATTATAAAAATTGGACTAACTCTAACGAACATCCCACTCAATTATACCCACCAAGTACCACTATCTTATATTTAAATATCAATGCTTAAACCAAATTCTGTTTTGTTTTTTTCCGCCATGAACATTGCTGTATATTTTCTTAAGAAAGATTGTTGCAACCAAAGACAACTTGAAGGTGACAAAAGAGAAGTAAAAAAGATGTGAGGAAGACAAATTAAATGGCGCATTTGTTGTGTAGCAAAATAAAATTGAAGTACCTCGCGGGTTTCAAACTGCAAATATATTTTTCGATCCACCCTGAAACTAGATCGTCAAGATTAACCTTTTTTGATGTTATATAGCCGAATTCTTTTTCATTGAACACATGTGGTAAATGGCTTTAGCGAATTATATTAACAATAAAGATTTGAAGCTCATAAAATAATAATAGAGTAATGTTTGCTGTTATTATATTAGAAATACTAACTAGGGAATACGAACTACTATTAACTTCGAAGACTAACTAATAATTTTTTTATAAAAGAAAGGAAAAAAAAATATTTCTAACACACAATTATAAGTGAAATAATTTGGAGTAATGATATGAAATGAATGTGATAAATATGATTTATTAAATTATCATTAATAAAAACGTACTCGTGTATTATTTTTATTATATTAAAAAGCGAGCAAAAGTAAATTAGATTAGAAAAATAATCAATAAATCTTACAAAGAAATTTTATACGGTAAGTTCATGCATATTTTATTGATTTTTAAAATGCTCATTAGTACAGTATGTAATAAATACATATTAAAATTTACAATTTCAATAAAAAAATGATTTCTAATAATCAAAAATAAACTTATGTGAATTTGATATTAAAATTTTATATAAAAATTACTTATTTCTTAAAAAAGTTAATTTATCATAAATACAAATATCTTGTAGAATTTTATCCAGAAAATATATAATTCATGTATAAGATATATAAATGAAAACTCAAAGAACCAAATCACACATATGAATATTCGATTTATTCTTTTTTTGTTGAGCACTAGTTTCTGTATTATTATTTATCAAATAAAATTTTAAACAAATACTATATTAAAAACTGTTGATTAATGTAGTGAGGAAAAAATTTACTGAAGAAATTAAATTCCTGAAAATTTAAAACTTGTACTAGCATCTCCAAGCTTTTTTCCTTTATGAACAGAAGTTATTTTATTTCTTTAACTGCCTTTCTTTCTTCTTTTCGTTTTCATTACTTATAAAAAATAAAATTAAATCCCTAGATAAAATTATAAAAAATTAATTATATCCCTAGATAAATAAAAAAATAGTTTTAGGTGTATAGTAAAATAAATAAGATGCTTTTTAAAGCTTTGTTTGAAAAACGACATAATGAAAATATTTAATTGATGAATACCATTGATTTAATGCTAAAAAAAGAACAAGAAGAGGAATTTCGAATTAACATTTTGCATTTAATTTAGTTACGTAAAATCAGATTCGAAAATGGTTCCAGTTACAATATTGAGTAAAGCATATTTAACGTTCATAACCATAAATAAATACCCGATGCAATGGGGATTAATTTGTAAATATATAGAGGATTCATCCAGAATGTTTTAGCCACTCTATGCCAAATAATAGGACCATTCCTGATTACTAACTGGATTTTTTATTTATCAATCAAAAAAAAATAAAAGGTTTTAGAAAAAAATCTTTATATGATAATTTTCATATGATTATATAAAAAGTAATCCAGGCATTAAAAATTAAAAATAATAAGGTAAATAAAAGACTAATTAAAATGTGGAAAAGCCGATTATATGGAATATATTTAATGTTCTGCTCGAAAGTGAGAAAGATCTATTTTTCATGTTTAATTATTTCCAAAACTCCCTTAAGCTTTTTGGCTTTAATAGACTTCAAAATGCGAATACATTCAAGATTCATGAGTGAAAATCTGCAGAAAAATTACGACTTAGTCTTGCTTGAATAGAAACATTGCAAAGACAAAAAGAAACAATTATTTTTTTGGGATTAAAAATAATAAAACGATAACATTAGTAATAACAAATAACATAAGGATAAAAAAGTGAAATAGCTGTCGAGGAAAATGAAAGATAGTGAAGGCAAAAGGCGAATATAGAATATATGATATATAAGAATTAAATACAAAAGTCTTACACGAGTCAACAGGAAGATGAAGGAGCTATATGTTCACTTGGCACACTCGATGTAACAGCTCTTACACAACTAGAATTTAAAGAAAAAGGAATATATAATGGAGCAGTCGGTAGGTATAGAGAAACTGGCTACAGATCTTTTATGTAACAAGTCGAGAATACCCTAATCGATCGGAGTGCAGTGCTCGGAAGGTAAAGAGAAGAGAAGAACAATCGTGAGCCATGAAAAAGCGCGAATAACTTATGCACTCGGATCGTAGACCTATCTGCTGAGCTGATGTTTTCTGTCTTGGATCAGTAGGACTGAAATCCAAGACATAAAACTTCTACGTCCGCTCTAAATGAATGTGATCAATACATTGGTACACTGAAAAAACAATTCCCAAAGATAAATTTGCCTTAATCTCCATAGAACCAACAGAGTATATTTTTAGATATCAACATTCCCTTTCTATAAAGCGTTTTTGTATATTGCGAAACCTAATAATGTCCTCTGAATGCACCGTATTATCTCATGTACCAGAATGCGATTAACACCAAACCTGTTATTCTTTATGGCGTTCCTAAATCGAATGCATCATGAGAAATAATATATGTCACAATTTTTGGAACTATATGTTTGTACTTCTATGATTTAAGTCCTCGATAGCTTGAACCTGTATATTGGTAATAAACGGGAAAGACACAATTATATTTGTCATCGAGTTCTCATAATGTGTTGGAGCTAATGTCGCCTCGAAGCCCAGAGAAGACAAAAAAAATATCGAAATATACTGGTCAGTATTACAATATCCAAGGCTTGAGATTAAATCTGGTAATCCGAACCAGTTAACTTCTGAGCGGAATGAACTTTCATATAGAATTTTTACCATCCCAGAGTGATGACTAACCACAAAATGCAGCAAGCAGTAATTCTGGGTAGCTCCTGGATTTTGCGCGTGCAAATAATACTCCAGGAAGCCACTTACTATCCTGATTGGAAGTGTGGTCGTAGCACTGGCAGACGCACAAAGCAAATCGTGCTAAATAATGCCTTTACAATAGTTGATGACAATCTGCTAGTCAATTAGGATGAAGAGGTGATGAAACTGAAAGGTGAAAAGAAGTTGGTGTAATGTAAAGATCAGCTAGTTTACCGGGGGGTTATGATTTATCCCACGTGGTGCTTTAGAGGGCACGTTCAACGCGTGATAGAGAATGCGGAAACAGAAATAGGTGCATTAGAGCGACCGATGATTATTGGAGACACGAAACAGCATGTCACAGCCCTGTACATCAATGTAGCGAAGCCATCGTGTTATGTGCCGCCGCGATTTGGATCAAGGAGGTACAGCGGCATAAATTACATCAAGCGCAAGAGAAGCCGGCGAATAGAGCAATAAAATTCTATTGAACGACAGCTGCAACGACAGTATTACTTTTATCGGGATTAATTGCCGTGGATCTTGCAGACAAAAAGCCACAGGAATAGCGTGCTGGGGGATAAAGGGAAAGAAAGTTTTCCAAGATAAAACCGACAAAGAGATAAAGAAAGAGGAAAAGGAAAAAGCAATTGATAAGTGGTTCGAATGGATGAGCACAAAGCATTCGCAATACAAATCGATTTTATCATACTGGCCGACATAGGGAGGGAATGAAGTGAAAGAGAACATCTCTTTGTCTCACGAACTGAACCTAGATCATTGAAGATCACGGATCTATCGGAAATTAGGTGGCGAGGTTAAGGAAACGAAGGTCTCTGTCTCTACTGCCACGATAGGAAATGATGTTCATCATAATTTGCTCGACTTCCTCGATGGTTCGTGGAAGGAGAGGCGAGAGTAGAACTGATTAAAGAGGGGATTAAATGCGAAGGGGATAAGGGATAATGGATTCTTAAATAAGATCCTGAAAGCGATATTGAATTCAACGGAGGTATGAAGGAAAATAGACTTTTACAAGGAAAGCGATAGTAATCAAAGAAAGGAATGAAAGGTTATTCAGAGATAGTTCCGCAGTAATGTGACGTTATGATATGATATCCATGTCAACCGGCATAACGAAACACACAGCGGTTAATATTCATTACCATACCCAAAAGTGCTTTGTTATAAAACAAACCCCTCTCATGTCCGATATATGTGACTTTAATGGCACTCGGAATGAGACACGGAAGAGTGACTGAAAGCATGGAGAGGCTTTTAGTGGGTAGGCTCCATTCAACATTAGAACGAAGAAGAGTCCCTCACTCTCTGGCAATATGGGCTTCCGATATGCATATAAGGCATTTTCCCCTAGGACCCCAAAGAAATAGCAATTGTTCCCCTCCGCAGTCACACCACTTTGACATGGTGGGTGAGCTCAGTTCACCCTGAATCCTTTGGCCGGGTATTAGAGCGCTTCAGCTGGTTTGCGCCTCTTGTATATGCAACGAGATGCAGGCGGGGCGGTGACACTTGGACCTGTATCAATGAGGGGATCGATTTCCGATCTCTGCTGCGGTGCGCGGCGCACTGTCCGCGGTTGAATGGTGAACGCGGGACTGCAAGGCACAAATTGATGACATGCTTGGGAAAATAATGGAAAGTATAAGCCAGGGGTATGACTTCGGGCCTTGAATCCCCTCCGATCACTCCGGAGGCGGTCACCCCACGAATTCGGGGGGTTCACTCAAGCACTGAAGGAGTTGGTTAGGTTATCAGCGAGCGACGCAACTCTTTCTAAAGCGATCGTTATCTATGAAGTGGGTTTGCTGAGCGGGAATGAATCCCCTTTCCGCCTGCTGAGGAAAAAATGCCTGGAGCATCTCGAACCTCGAGTCCAATGATGAGGACTCATTCCCTCCCAGCAAAGATCCTGCTGGGAAGATTGGAAATTGAAATTGCCATATTGAACAGGGAATGGGGACTACAAATTTGAGAATTCAAAATTGTCGGAAGTCCGTGACCTCAAGATGCTGCATGAGGTGAAGAGTTCTCTCTACACGAATAAAGCACTGGCTTTATTCGTATAAGAACTCGTATCCCTTCATTACCAGGGGACTCATTCGATGCAAAAAACATCCGGGATGGGCAGCAAGCGCCTTCCAAAGTTCCGACAACATCGCAATGCCCCTAAAACCAAAAGATAACCTAAGACCTAAAACCGAATCCCTCTCCCGCCACTTGTGCGGCCTAAAGAGAGCACTGAGGGAGTTTGCCGTGCCCTCTCGATTCAAACCTGCGATTGAAGTGTGGTAATGATGATTTGCTGTCGTGTGTGGGCGATGGTCAAGCAGATGGTGATGCTTTGGGGTGGGAGAAGGAAATCTCGATCTACCAAAGATCAATGGCTGCATAACCTTCGCGGTCGGTAAACCGAGTTGTTAGAGCAGGGTAGCGGGTAGAGGGTTGTTAGAGGTAGGTGTCAGGACACATCCCGGCACATCTTTGCTGACCGTAATCCAACGTCGGTGACAATCTTGCCCTCCGTGGGATTCTTTCTCCCCCTTCCACTAGTTGCGTCAATGCGCACCAGAGACGACGAGGGGTCAGGGAGATGGAAGAAGACTTACCCTTCGTTGGCCTCCTCTCTGATATTTTTTGCGAGGGACAATATTAAAATAGATTTTTTTAAATATGACTTTATTTTTGTTAAATTTATTTTTAAAAACCTTAAAATGGCGAATACAATAAATTTATTTATTCTTTAGAATAAAATCTGGATTAGTCTGACCGCGGGACGGCAAGAGACCCCGAGGCGTGTGGAGGTCGGGCAAGTTACTCTGTCTAGAGAGCACGCGGGGTGGGTCCCTCTGGGTTAATTCCGCGTGACGAAGCCGGGGATGGGGCCATCCCTGTACGGGCAATCGAGCCGGAGTAAAGCAACGTAAAGCTCGTAGGAATCCCGAAAATGCTTCACCGGGCCAGATATTTCAATCCGCTTAACTCCAGTTCCAATCACTGGTGGACATCAGGAGGCTCCCTTCGAAAAAAAATGTAGCATATAATTTCCGCAACCGACAAATACCAAAGCAGCAAATAAACCAACGGCTCAAAAATTAAGCCTCGTAGGTTGATTCTGTTTTTGGCGTTGACGTTGCTGTTAGAGAAGTCAGTGCAAATGTGAAGCATAAACCATTCCTCGCTTAAAAGGATGATATAGTGCAAGAAGTTTACGCTGCAATAGGTGGTGATGATAAACATCAGTGCAAGTCATTAACTGCTCAAGCATTAAAGAAATGCTTGAATATTACAAAACATCATTAATTTGGAAAAGACTACTCGATATGTAAGAGATTTCCTCATTTAAACTTTAAATGAATAAGACCATTGTGAAGTTCTAATTCTGATGAATTTTGTATTCCTCAACCTTTGTACCTGTTTCTAAAAGTGATTGGATATGTCAAGATGATAAGTCTGGCAAGACTGTCTGACTCAGGTCAAAAAGGCCACCATACTCCTAGAACTGACGGATTGACACCAAAAGACATCCACTGAAAGAAATGTTGACAAAAGTTCATGCTCGTCATCAGCATTAAGCTGAAGCTCGCAGGCACTGTTGCAGCGGAGTCGAGGCTGGATTAAGGAATGAGGTGTCCCCTGGAACTGGTTTTCAATGGGCATCCCTAAACGTGAGGCAGTCGATGTCGTTGGCCAAGACCACTCTTTGGGAGAGTTATTATCCCTTATGCGCGCCTGGCACAAAGCTAAACTCTACTTTTGGACGTATTGAGTTCGAATGAAGGACAATCACCCGACAACTGCGTTTCGAACCTTACTCTTATCCGAGGATGTTAGGCTGCGCAGGCCGCGGAGATTCGCTGAAATTGCGCATATCAAATCTGAATGATTCGGTCACCCTGCAGGAGCGGACGGTGCGCGTCACACTTCTCAGCTTTTAGTCCTGTCTGCGTGCAAACCACAAGAGTGGCGCTATTTTCTCCCACTTGCCGATCGCAGTGAACTCCGCCATCAAAGTGGAATTTCGGTACACCAAATGGCTTCCTGTAAGGGATGCCTCAATTCCCGAGTTCTATACAGAGTTCTTCGCGTTGAGGCTGCTGGTGATTCGTCGCACCCTCTCGATAGGACTAATTGTCCTGCGGCAGAGAATAGTGGCGGAGTAAAGCGGCGGGAACGCCGTGGAAGCGCACAAAGGAATGTGAGAATATACGTACAACCCCTCCTCAATTCCAGGACAAAATCACTCTCTCCGCGCCATGGATTTTCTTTTCCAGATTGTGGCAGTGGGACGAGGGGATAATCTGAACGTGGTGTCGATCCGGCCCCATTTCCTTCTCGCGACAATCACATCGTCGACGAGTCGGGGACGTTGGCCGTCCTTCCACGGCTCACTACGGGGTCAAAGAGTCCTCTCCTTTTAAACTGGTAATTTAAGCCAGGTATAATTCGAGAAGTTACTCGACCTCGTCAGGTTATGTATTCCCGGGCACGCGCGATCGGGTGGCTTGTCCTTGGGGAGGACGCCAAGTCTCGTGCATGAAAATGCTCCAGGACCAAGCCCTGGGGAGAAGCATCACTTGCATAATGGGATTGGACTTGTGGGTTCTCAGCCGCCTTCAGTGCCGATGTGCGTCTCTTGCAAAGGTTCATCCATTCTGTGGACACAGGCTTTGCCAGCCGTTGTGAGGTTCGTCATGTATTGTGCTGGAGATAATAGACTCCGCGGAAACTCAGATCATCGATACATCGCTATCTCGGTGGAGCACTTTCGCGATCAACGAAGGGGGCGGAAGGAGAAACGGGAATACTGGTCCCATATCGACGATCTGCCGCCAATGATGGGCATGCTTTCTTGATTGCGATACAGGCTGGCCTGTGGTCCAGCTCCTTGTAGGAATCTGTTAATTCGAAAGGTAGGAGGCCTTGCTCGACAGTTTACATTGCAATGCTTAGGACGCTTCTATGCCCCGATGAGGTTAGCGACTAGTAAGTAACGTACCGTTTATTGGTAATCGGCTGATCTCGCTTACCTTCGTGTCTGAAAAGCATCATATCTCGGGCGTTTTATCTGGTAAATCATAACTTTGGCGTTTGCCTTTCGATACATCTTTCCGAAATAAGAGCCTCAGGACTACTACTCGAGAAGAGATACAGAGATCAGGTGCTCAGGTGCCGTCTCGGACTCTATTATTTGAAGGAAATGCTCAAAGTATTAGGAGCATCTTCGATACTTATTTCGATCAGCGGCCAGAAACGCCTTCTCGGGGCTTTGGAACATCTTGTCTCGTGCTACTTTAGAAGCCCAATCGGTCGAGTGACGAAGCAAACGGATACCGTCCGATAAGTTTGTTGAGCAAAGCTGAGAAGTAATTGTAAAAGATAATTCTCATCCGCCTGGCGGCAGATCTGTCGGTGGATGTTCATATTCTCTCGAAGATTCAGTTAACGTTTCGCGAGGGACACTCTACGATCGATACTGTTCGCCGTATTCGGGAGCTCTATCTCCAAGCGATCTAGTGCAACATGTAGAAAGACATCTTCAACATTCGCGGACGATAAACGCTGAACTCGGGCTGCCACGTTCCATGCAGCGGACAATGGTCGAATGCAGTGTGTCGCAATGTTTGATTCTGGAACTGGTCCTGTTGTGCGTTGCCAATGACGTCGTCATATCTTCACCTTTACCGCTTAGTGTATCGATTTAGCGTGTTTTGTGGATGACATGATAATGATCATGTCAGGCGCACTTTAGGACAGTGGTCTTTCATGCGGAAGCGGAAATCGACTGAGTTGGTAGTTTGCTGCCGAAGCCTGGAAACCCCCCCTTGGGAGTACGTCGCCTTTATGTCTTCTCCGTATTCTTGTAGGAAGCTGCTATGTGGCATGCGGCCCTGTCTGCTTCACGTCTTACAAAAAGGTTGATGGATATGCACAGCTGATTGGTTCTAAGTGTCGTGAGTGAGTGCGAACTATTTTCAGGCATCGCATCGGCTGTTTTGTCAGAAATTCCAGACATGGATCTACTGGCATTCAAAATTTGGGCCTATTCTCGGTACCGTTTGGAGGGGAGTCATCAGAATCTGAGGTTTAAGCAAAAGTCGCGTAGCGGCAACCATCGATGTCAGAATCCAACCTGTGAACCATGCAGGTTCTTCGTCCAGTTCTCGCCAGTTGAGTAAGCGTTCAACATCCCACCAGCCTCGCTCCCGGAGAATGGTGTAGTTCTTTCTCCGTAGCAGGGGAAAAGTAGGACTCTTGTCAGTCTTCCGTAAATGAGGAGGTGACAGGAGGGTTAGGGGTCAAGACTCTCCTACGCTTAACGTAACCCGTATCCTTCTCGAGAGCCACCTGCGGGAGTTTTGTACCTCTGAACGAACATCCGAACCGGATGACTTCAGAGGTGGAGAAGTCGAGCAATATGGCCTTCTCTATTAGTGGAGTGAATCCCTCTGCCTATCTAGTAATATTAAGTGGGATAGGTTCCTCTGGGATAATTCCCTGGGACTAATGAGTAGTCGAGCTCGGTCACTGTGCTGAAGACTTCCGTGTACGGTCAACTGACCCGGAGGCTGCGGTGTCCCCATGATACCATCGTGCAGCCAAGTGGAGAAGTGCATTAAATGGAATTCAATGAGCTCCGGACTGAACTGAAATCCGAAAGGGACCAAAGACGGATTCCCGTATGATTCTCGAAGATGCATCCACTGGGAGGTTTTATTGAGCTCGACTTCGATATTATCTTAATGGCCTTAGTCAACGAAGGGGTGCCCGGGAATTTCCCCTCGACAAAAAAAAAAGGTATAGTCAGGCAGGCTAAATGCAAGTCAAAAATTTTTTGTACTCAGATATTAATTCGCTGGAAATAAGATCTTGAAGGATGGACATGATCGCTGAAACCATCGAATTCGTACAAAAGTGGGGAATTCATGCGAAGCCATAGTTCAAACAGATAATTATTGATCACATGTAATATGATCGCAATGGTAAGCTGAGAACACATGTCACTTTTTGCACCAATATAAATTACTGACTGTCGGTTGGAAATTTTAAAATACACTTAAATTCCTTTAATAAATAAGTGAATAACCAAAGATACTACCAGGCAGCATCCGAAAAGTCTCAATACGGCTTGAATAATTTTCCGCATGAATATATCAAGAAAATACGTGATCCACCCAAGGATTCACAAATGTTGAGAAAAATACATGAGAGCAGAACACCAAAGTGCTATCCTGAACCGGAAACCGATCACTTTTATGTATTCATCAATATAAAAAGAATATTTTAAAAAGATTTCTTCTCGATCTTTCTTCTATTTATTTTTCATTCTACTCAATGATGAAACAAATGAACAACTGGAACAAACAGCCAAAATTGCACCTAGATTACACGAGAACACGCGAACTTTTTGAAACTAATACTATACGTTAGAAATAAAAAACTGAATGTAATGAATAATAGAATAAAAAATTTCAGATGAAGATATGAACATCCGAGAGCAAATGCTGATATCATAGAAAAGACAATACAGTGAGCAACTGAAGCAGAACCCTTGGATAAATGAAAGCAGTCTATTATGTCACAATTATGTTTGCCAATGCATTCCGATGATCCTTTTGTAGGACAAATACTCATCTTTGGATTTATGAATAGAAACAAGAATCTAATCAACAATGTCGAAAATTTATGTAAAATTCTTGCTAATGTTGAAACTACTTCATTCATTATTATAATTGTTAGAAGACATTGATTAAATTCATATAATCATAGAAAAATAAAAATGTTATATGACCACCATCCAAAATGATAGGCGGAATAAAATTTAATTGAGAAATACAGAATAAAATTAATGATATAGAATTATGAAAAAAATAAAAATTAATGGTACAGAAATGGAGGGAAAAGGTCAAATGAGATTACGGTCGAAAGCGCATGACCGTCCAGGACCAAACTTGAAGCACAAAACTGCGAAAAGTGATTTTGAAAATTATTCAAGAATGAATTTAGATTATAGATATTCCTATAGGAAAAGAACACATCATGTTTAGCTATTTTGTTTTCGCCAAGTACAAATATCTTAAGAAACAATAAAACTTTCACATAATTGCACCGGTAAATGAGCAGACTTAAAAATAACAGAGGTACATGGGAAATGGTATTTGCAATAATGTAGTTTTTTTGTTCATGTATTAGTGTGCCGTTGCAGCAAACAGCTGTAAATATATCAGAACTGCAAAAGTAGTAGTGCCTGACGAGAGAAAATTTCGATGCTAGGAAAATGATACTAAGATCAAAGAAATCAAAGGAACTGAAATATAAGAGCTTTAAAATACAGATCAGCTGAACATGGGAATGAAGACAAACGTAGTAAGGAAAATATTCGTCTCATAGTAGCACAAGCCGAACTGTTGGAACACTGAATTATCGGGCGTAAACCCTTCGCTAGTTGCATAATTTTCAATACATTTATTTAAGGCAGACCTAAATCTTGCTAAGTGTGTACCATCATCTCGTTGTCTTATATTCTTTGTAAAGCACAGCATATTCTCGTAGTAGGAGTCATTCCAATCCATTGACTTCTAGGCTAATGCATAGTGAACAATACATTAAATATGCATATCATTACTAAATCACACATTTTGGGAAATATCTTTTAGAGAACACACTACATGAGACGATGCACTCCTTTTAATGCTTGCAGTCTTCTGAATCACATTTTTGTGGTGAAACTAACAAAACAAGTTGACAGAAATGAAATAGTATTTACTGATCAAGACTTTAGTGCAGTTATTATATGATCTGACACCCAAGTGATATAACAATCATAGGAAATCTATAGTTATTCAATTTTATTACAACACTACGCAGTTTACAGATTTATGAAATTTTCATAATGTGTATATTAATTTAAATATTTCATACTCTTTGACATGTATAACTGCGGTTAGTGCATCATATAAAATTTTGATAGATTATTAAATCTTTTTATAAAAATTTTGGAAACAATTTCGAAGCCTTATTTAATATAAGACTATAATTTTAGATTCCTATTGCTCAAAAATAATAAAATACTTCATATATATATATATATACACTTATAAAAATCTACTTTACTAACATGCAAAGTTAATATAACAAAGAGCTTTTACAATTGGACGTAAGAACTCAAAATTTTAAATTACAGCTAATCAGTAAGTATTAATATGCTGACTTGCCATTTATGACACAAAACAAATAAATCTTATTTGTCTATTAACGCAATACAAACAAAACCACATAATTTATTATTGAAAGCAATTGTTACGCCATAATCGAATATACGAAAATGATATAAAAAAGCTAACGAAGATTTGAACTGTAATAAACATATGAAACCCACCGCATTTCAACTGAAATGAAAAACATTCATGTCCCATTTGAAACCGAAGACAATTGTAAAATCAACCCACTGAACCATGGAGATGCTGAGGAAAGTTGCTTAAGACAATAACACAAAAGAGACGGCACTGTCAAGCGTTGAGCGCGGCATTTCTATCACAATGACAAAAGAGGAAAACTCAAAGTTAATTCATAAGAATTACAACTATTCGATTATATTCCTGAATACTTCGCCAACATTTTAATGAAACACTCCTGTGATCTGTCGCCAAAAATTGCTGTATAATAACCGCGAAATAAAATATATTAGTAATTATCACGAAATATTAATAATAATATTCTTCAGCAAAATCTTATGCCACATTTTAAATTACAAAAAAGCAATCATTTCACATTTAAATTTTTAGTTTCTGAAACTGTAACTTGTTAATTCTATATGAATCAACGAGTAATTAGCTTTTTTATGGGCTAAAATAAGGCGATGATCATGTGACCATCATGTCAATGATGTCTTGAAAGGACATATGTTAAATGGTTTAATGAGAACAATACCTAGTGAAGGCGTAATTCATTTTTGCATCCTAAGTTGATAAATGAGTTTAAAAAAAGTTTATAATGATATTATAAAAATTACTCGTTACACATGCATATAAAATAAAAAAAAATATATACACATACATCAGGAATCACGGCAATGTAATTGTCGAAAAGAGATAAAATGGATAGCATGGTACCATTAGATAAAAATGGAATTACTTTAATTAAAAAGGAAAAACTTGAGAGGCACGCATTGTAAAATATTTTCAAAACTGGGAAATACAGGTCAATCTAAATAATAATTATTTTACAAAGCATCTCATTCATATATATATTTTATACAAAACAAAACGTTCACATCAAAATTTTCGAAATAAAAACTTTCGTACATTTTTTATACAAGCAAAACAGCTTTAATTCTATATTACATTCAAATATATAGACTAGAACTGTCTATATATTATATTTACTTATTTCATTCTGATCAAATATATACAAAAAAAAAATGAAAATAAAAATAAGCATAGAAACTGAAATCTAGTTATATCTCAATATTCCTAGCCAATATTATGTACAGTTAAAAATCTTCATATGCATACATTTATTATACCCATACAAAATTGCATAAAGACAATGAGCGATTAAGGAGGAAATTTTAAATTCAAATGCAAAAATAAAAGTTTTTAATTAACTAAAGCTGAGTAATTTTGTGATTAGTTCTTTATTTCTTCTGAAAGTCTTTTGAAGACAAGTAATATATTAAGATAAAATTAAAAAAATTTTACTTCATATATTAAGTTATACAGAGATTTATTTTTCGATATATCATAATAAGAAATATAAATGTGTAAAATAATTTTCCAAATATTTATATATTTTATGAATTTCAAATTTAAAAGTAAATAAGAAACATAAAAAAATATATAGGTTTCCATATAATTTTTATCTGATTTAGATGATATTGATTAAATGAATGATACGTTGTGACAAAGAATCATTACGAACAATTGCATAAAACAAACGTTCAAAACCGTGTTATTTTGTAATTTTTGACCATTATTTGTTAACATATTTCAAACGTACTAGGTTATTTTAAAAAAATTCACACCATCTTCTCATCCATTTACGACCACTAAATAACTGTTACTTGCTACAATGTGAGCACAATAATTAAACTAATGTTATTTATGTAAAACACTCATTTTCGTCTACAATTCCTTAAAACAGCGGAAGCGCTGATGGCCCAAAAGAAGGGGTTTCATATTGCCCGTGAAGTTAAATTAAATTTAGAATGGATGAAAATACGAACTACAACGTTGAACATCATTATATTTCCATACATTGAAAAAAAAAAAGAATCTTTTTGAAATTGTGATTAAAGGCTCAAAATTCTGTATGAGAGAGGAGTTTTTAATTTCAACTACGAAAATATATAATACAGAAAATGTTATTTTAAGAATTAATCTAATTGTTCACATTATGCAGCGAAGGATGTCTAAAGGGGGTTAATAAAATTTAGCCCTTTCAGAGACTAATCCTTTGTCTTAATGATATTTATTTCTAATTCTGCATTCAAAACTTCAACTTTTATTAATATGATTTTCGATGGATAATAAGAATAACATGCTAAGAATTAATCCTAACAAATGTTTTTGAGGAGAATTAGATATATTTTCCATGTATGCGATAAAGGGTGTTAAGAGGCCGATAAACGATTCATCTGTACTTAAACCGCTTAAAAGCGTGAGCTTAATTATATACGGTCAGACACCGGTTAATAGATTTAATGGTCCTAGGAAGTGCCTATGCTAAAAGGAACTCCGGTTATAATGTACATCGGCTTAATGTACGAAATAAACGTGTAATTTCACTAGCCTGAAGCTCGCCTAAGAAAGCCGCCTAAAACTAGCCTTGAAGCCAACTTACTTACTCATAACTTGGGTTATATCATTTTTTTGTTGCGTTCTTGTTCCTTGAGTTATATATATATATCAATTATGTTCAATTGTGTGCATGCAGAGTTTGCAAAATTATAAAATAACGCGAGTGATATGTAAAATTCATGTTCTACAGAAAAGCGTGTAGTAAATGGACGAAGCCTGACGCCTAACGGCGTAAGGGAGTGGAAAATAAAAAAAAACGCCATTTTAGCTCCGGTCATTGATCAAGGTCTAACATAATGTTCCGACTATGTTAGTGCCTGATATTAAAAAAAATTAAAGCATTTTTAACCAGTGAAGTCCGAACAAAAATTTGGCCATTAAGAATTTTAGCCTCCCTGATTGCTACCTCGGTTGAAATGTTTAACTTCTGTCTGATTATAATGGGGTTAAATAAGCAGACGAAATATTTTAATGAAAAACAAATAAATAAAAGCAGAAAATGGGGAAAAATATTTTGCAACCATTTGAATCGCCCAGACTAGTCCGCTACAATATCGTCGATGTTACTCCTTATGTTAACATCGGGAATGCTTCGCATATAAAACTGTCACTTTATCAACATGGAATAACATTGGTAGCAATTTTAGCTAAAAGATATAATTTACGATTGAAAACAAAAACAACAAATCCGCATAAGCAACCTCACATAAATATAATATTTTCATATACATGTGTAAATTAAACACTGGGCATAAAATAATTTTCAACTTGTCAAAAACTTTAATAAAGAAATGGGGAAATAAAATATTAAACCCGAAGCTACTTCATTGATTTGATCAGGTTATATAAAATGCGAAGTGATGCAAATGTTAAATGCTTGTAATATTTCATATCTCCATAATATTTTTACACCAAAGAGGAGTCATTTCATCATTAGATTAAAATTATAAGCACTATTCAAACAAGATTTCAATTCCAACTTTGAATACACCACAGCTTTTAAAAGACTCATAAAAATTATAACTTTAATTATTTGAACTTGGAAACCTTATAAATATCAAAAACATTGAGAAAAAAAATATATTTATACCTTAAAATAGGCCTATTAAATTTTCACAACTATACATCTTGGAATATATTTCTATATCAATTTTTCATTATTTTATGAACACCCATGTGCTGACTTCAATTCAGCCTTAAGTATGTATATGCTAATTTAAACCCACATACTTTTCACCTTCCAATATTATTCTGATATCTTTTTTGCTCTGGCGACATTGTGAAAATGTTAATGCAACGCTTTTATTTTTGAAAACTATTACATAATTAACACATCTAGGGATTTATATGGGTTCATCAATGCTATATCAATAATATGCTGCTTAATTAGGTAAAAAATCATAATACTAAAATGAATGCTGACAACATTAAAAAAATTGTGTCATCCATACTAAAATCAGAATTAATGAATCTTCTTTAAAACTCATTAGAGCAAAATGACATTTGAGAATCAAAATTTTCTTTTTTCCCTCTGAATGTGTTGTCACAATAAAAAAATTAAGCAAGCACAATTTTGCATGTCATGAGTGAATATCCTAAGCAAAACTACAACAATGTAGTTTTTCTATCTTTAGTGTACTAACTCAATCAAATCAAATTAATTAGAATGATATATATATATCTGTATCATAATCAAGATATTTACCTTACTTCAAAAAACTGTATTGTCTTAACCAATGATGCCTATTATTGATGAAAGTTCTAACAAATAATTAGCATCGACACATAAAAAACATGCTTTCAAAAAGGGGCATTATTTACTTATAACAAAGCAAAGTGTCTGCAAAAATTAAAACATACTCATTCAACTTAAATGCATAAGTTCCGCTGCCACATAAATGCCAACATAATGTACAAAAATATAGGTATGAGCAACATTTAAAATGTCAAAAACATCTCTCATGATTTTCAAATCTGAGCTTTGTATCAACGTTAAAATATGTAACTTACATCACTCTATAATAATCTCTTTGACGGAGGAGCTCATCCCTTTGTATAACCTGTAATATTTCAGTGGTTTCCTTTTCTGAAAGTTGTGGTACTATTTTATGGAGTTCTGTCTCAATCCATTCTTTATCCATTCTTATTGCAAAGTGCAATTTTCCTATATTTTCAAGTCATCTGGGAAAAGAAAAATTGACACAATCCACATTGAGAACTGTGTTGAGACAGTACCGCAGCACCTCATAAAGATAATTTTGAGCTGTGCCTCATATTAACATTTGTTTTTGGTTGAAATCTCAATTCCATATTAGGAATGCATTCCTTAAAAATGTGTAGTGTGAATATTGCGTATTTTGACTATGGACACCCAATGGCAAAATTTTGTTTTGAAAGTGTTAAAGCGGGTAGCTCCTACCTAACTCATCATATTATTTTTCTTTTTCTATTTCTCAAAATCTTTCATAAGTATAAGAAACAAAACGATAAAAAAAAAAAGAAAGAAAAAAAGCGCAGTTCCATTGCAGCTTAGCCTACTTATTCGAATTCGAGACAAATAACTACGATAGAAAGAAAAATTTTACCTTAATCAGAAAACTTAATTTCACCATTAACATCTAGAATACAGCCCCAGTAAAGTCACTGAATTCGTTTTTTCCAATACATTTCAACTATGAAATGCCCGCGGCTATGTAAAAATCTAAGCAACAGGTTCTCAAAAAGTGCAAACTAAAACGAAAACTAGTTACACATGTATTACTTATGCAAAACAAGATTATCTATGACGTACCCGCACTTTCTGGAAGAATTGGGTGCATTCGAAATAAGTCCGTAAAAAAAAAAAAGAAAAAAATATAAAAAATCATCAACCTGAATTTCCTCTTTTCAAATTGTTAAAAATCAATGCTCGAACCCTCGCTCCTTCGCCGAGCTCCGACCGCTCGATCTCAACATGCGCGTTCAAATCCGATGTAAGTAAACGCGAAAAGCCGGAACACGAAAGCAACAAATGACAATCGCAGCGGACATATTGAAACTGTAAAACAAAGATCGAAGCACCAATCAGATGTTTTAATGGCCTTCCTCATGACAATTGGCTTACGTATTGTGACGTCACTGACATGGAGACAAGTTAAAGTTGAATGTACTCCTCGCTGAACAGCGATGCCAGGGAAAAAAAACGAAGCTCGCCTTAATTTTTTCTTTTTTTTTTCCTGCGTTTCTGAACGCGCTTCGCACATGGGACTTTGAATTACCTGAAACGCAAATGAAATACGTATTTTATATATTATTTCTGCAGTCTTCACATAAATGAATAAAATCGGAAAATATATAAATTTTGAAATATTAATTAAATCCCTTACTTATTTATACCTATGAAGCCACTATATTTTTAACTTTTACACGTAATTATTAATGCGCCAACACATATTTTATCATTCTTTTAGCCCTTAAATATTTTGTGCACAAAAGCAGACTAAAAAGATTCATAAAATTATTTTTAAGCTCATAAATTTTTCATTTACTAAAATTAGGTCCATTAATGATTTTACATGCTACTCAGTTAAAACAATACAACTTATGATTGACACTATTACAATTACATATATATATTTTTAGCATGACTGCTAACATGTTAACTCTTAATACCGGAATTCGACAGCAAGAGATAACTGGTTTTTTCGCACTTCTGCCAGTTACAAAAAGACCTCTTAGAAAATTAACTTTAAAAAAAAAATTTAAAAAAAAAGACCACTTTACCGATATTTTAGACAGTTCATAGTTTGAAACAGAACAACTTTTTATTAACATAGAATTATTTGTCGGATTAATAAAAAAAAAATTAACAGCGTTTAATTAATTCGTCTTCTTTCGCTTGAAAATAAAACGTCCAATCGAGGGCTTGTCGAATTTACTCAAATGTGATAATATATGTATATATATATATATACACATTCACACACTTTATTATATATATAATTATGTTACTATATATACACAACATAGAATAGGTCACATATTAGTGCTACTCTTACATACATCGGAGAATGTTAAGTGCAAAATATTTATTAGCTATTTAGTTTTTAATTTTAAAAATCGTAATTATCATTTTAAGTGTCAAATTTTTTCTCAAAAATTAATATATAAAACAAAAAAATTCTAAATTCAAATCTTAAAATATTTCAAATTTAGTTACTTATGTTTTTACTAGTGCACATTACAGTGAAATTATTTAAAAACAAATTGAAGGTTTTGTTTTTATTATTTTAAAAAGACGCAATAGACGAATACATATTTTTACTGTTTCGACAGCGGATCGTGAATTTATGCATGAAGAGATATTAACGCCTATGTTAATGGGAAAGGAAAAAAAAACTTTGGGCAAAGATTTTCCTCTTAAATCGTTCGCGGAGTGTCTCCTCCGCCCGAAAAACGAGAAAAAGGTATATTTAAGGTTGATACGCCCGGAAAACGTACCGATTTAATTTAAAAAAGCAAAAAAAAAAAAAACCAACGAAGTTTCGGCGTTCGGCAGTTTCAAACAAAAAGATTTTCGCTTCTCCAAAAAGCTCGGCACAGGATGTTGACTCTTAGCGATTTGACAACGGAAAAATGGAAACATACAAGTGAACAATTTTCTTTATTCTTTAACTTGATATCGAAATAAAAGTTTTGTCAGATCCGTACAAATTTCCTCAAGAACCCTGGAACACTCTGTCAGGTGGTTTAGATTTTCTCTCCGTAGCTATAAAATTAAGTCTATCTCTTTGAGAATCGGTCAAAAAAAGTTACAAGTAATAAATTATGTTTTAAAAAAAGGAATGTTTAATATTCTTTTATAGGTAAAATAGGTAAACCAATTCTTGATAAAATTACAAAAAATAAAGAAATGGCAAGTCCAACCCTGCTTATATATATATATAAATACGATTAACTGCGATTTTATGAATAAAGAATATGTCGATTAATTAAAAATGAGCCACAAATTTTAAATTCTCTGATGTTAAATTAATTTTTTTCAATATTTAAAAATATATTATGTTAATTCAAAGTAATATGTCGACATGGTGTTGCAAGACTTGCCTGAATTATAAATGGTTCTTTCTTGTATTAAAATTTTTCTAGGTATTAAAAAAAAAAAATTTATATTAATTTTAATTCATCTAAAATGAAAATATCAATGAAGCATAATAAAAATCAAGTTCTCTCTATTTTTTTTTAACAATTCTGAAATTTGGATTTCATTTCTTAAAATAAAAATTTTTATTTATTTTGTATAAACATTTTCAGGTATGAAAATCAGGCCTGAAATTGTAAATCAAATCAAAATAATATTATGCACTCGGAAAATGTTAATAGGAATGAATTTTCATAAAATGTTTAAAAAATATTTTTACACACAGAAGGCATATATAATTTTTTTTTGTCATTTTCAATTCATACATTCAATTCGCTCAAACGAAAAAAAAACTTACTTTTAAAATAAATTCGCGACAGTTAAAAAAAATGTAAAATACATAAATTTTTAATTAAAATATCTATGAAATATTAGTATGTACTTGGTGCCATTATAATATTTTTATATTAACACTAAAAAGATATGACTTTTATTTTATGTGAAACAAAATCTATGTGTCACCATTTTCAAATGATATTAACGAAGTTTTCTATACAATGGCACCTTGATATCTTACATAATCAAATAAGCGGAATCGTTAAATTTTATTCCTTTTTGATAAAGGATACAAAAAATACAAGCAAACAAATATTATTCTATACTTTAAATAATTATAAAAAGGAATATTTTTTGATATGTTTGCGGAAATTCTTCATTTTAAAAATTAATTTCTAAAAAAAAACCTGATATAATTTCTTTATACAATATCTTTTTAAATTTCATTTCATAAAATGCTTAGCACCCAATGTTTACAACAATTATTATTATTATTATTATTATTATTATTATTATTATTATTATTATTATTACTATTATCATTAACCTTTAAACTGTAATTAACTAAAACAGATGTGAATGTTATAGACAGAAAACAGAAATAAAATATTATAGAATATAGTTTTTAAACGGAAACGACAATGAAATTTTTTAATTGTTAAAAAAAAGAAATTTATAAATTATATTATTTCACGATTTTAACATCAAAAAC
Source organism: Ricinus marginatus (assembly GCA_028565995.1). Taxonomy (NCBI): domain Eukaryota; kingdom Metazoa; phylum Arthropoda; class Insecta; order Psocodea; family Ricinidae; genus Ricinus; species Ricinus marginatus. The sequence continues at coordinate 91,148 of JAOWBB010008771.1, read as the reverse complement.
ATTGTGTGAATTAAGAATTTTAAATAATATATATGTGAGCGTATACGCGCGGCACCAAAAATTTTATAAATGTTTGCAATAGACAAATTAGAATAACTCAAATAATATTTTAATCAGAAATATGTGAAAAAATTTTATTTCGTATAAATTCTCTCAGTGGCCGAAAATTTGTAAAAAAACTGAAAAAATTAATGGGCAAAATACGCTGGAACCAACATTATCAAATGGTCAATGCTATTCACGGTATAAAGTAGATTCTTCGGTTTGAATAAAATTAATCGTACTACAGTTTAATAAATTTAAATTAAGACATATCATTTTAACAAATCAGAAAATAGGGAATGTTGAAATAATAATAAAAATTAGAATAATGAGCAATTTTAGCACTTAAAATTCCAATATTGGCATTTTAAATAATACGAACGTTGTCTTCCAGTAGCAAACCAATATTACATCGGAAAAATTTTTTATAGCACAACTGTTAGTCTTGAAAATTTGAATAAAACTACTTTTTTTTAAAGGAAAACCTCACTCTCAAAGGCAGAAAAAGATGAAAGAGAAGTTCCACCTTTAAAAAAAATTAGCATATAACCAGAAAATAAAAAAATTATAATACAAAAATTTGAAGCACATTAGCGCTTGCCATTGATATTGAAATTAGACCGTCTTATTTGTCGCGAAGCTATGATTATTAGCTTATTTTACAATTCACTTACGGATTAATAAAATAATTTAATTTAATAATTAATATCAATTATGAAAAATAAAAAAAATATCATATGATTTCTAAAATGAATTACAACTATTTTGAATTAGATAATATATAATGTTAATAAAATATTGCTTGATCGTGAAATAAAATTTACTTATACAAAAATAATCCATCTCAAATGCATCACACTTTTCATTCTTTTATTTTAACCATTATAAATTTTATAAAAAATTCTGAAATGTTCACAAGGAAATTTTATTGTCTGCTCACATTTTTTTTTTCTTTATTTAATAACAATACAAATGGTATTTATGCCAATTTTTAAACTGATTGTTGCAATTTTTCAATTATAAGTATTTTCTAAAAAAAAACCTTCATTACAATTTAATTGGAATTAACTTTATTGTAATGAAAAAATTAATTTTTTTTTAAATTCTTTCAGGGGACAATGCCTTCCTGTATTCTTCGGCCTTACAGTTTCACTATTTAAAATCATTAATTACTAAATCGAGACAACAGCACATGATCTGTCGAAATACGAGGGCAGAACATCAAAATAATATTTATCGTATGAGCCAATTCAAATTTACACAAAAATACATTATTTTAGCATTTATGTTCAATTTAATGATATTAGAAATCCCTTCTAATATTTTATGCGTTAGATTTTTTTATCCTTTAAAACTTAAATCACAAATCGCTTTTAATCATTCTCATTTAAAATTCGATGTTCTTAACCATAAAGGTTTTTTGGATTTGGAAAAATTTTAATTAAGTTTTTAATTTAAATTAAGTTCCATTCTTGTAAAATATAAGTTTCTATAAAAGCTTTGAAATCGAATGTTTAAGTTTCGCAATCCATATGTTAATAATAATAATGAAAGAGAATAAGTACAAATTATCAACTGATCAGGTCTTATAAACTAAATTCTTCATTTTGAACAATTTAAGTAACTGCAATTTTAAAAATTATTTAGTCCCTTGCGGGAGATACCCGGGATTTTAAAAGTACGAAAATACTAGACTTACTACCATTTATCTTACACTCGAAATAATAGAGCAAAAACAAATTACATAAAAATCACCTTAGAAAAGGACAAGGTATGAGCACAACCCACTAAGTAGGAAATTAATATAAAAATAATGCTGAAAAAAATACTTCATAAAAGTCAAAATAAATTTTTCTATACAATTTGTACTAAATTAATGTACATTATATAATAAGCATCTGAGTCATTAAATTTTTTTTAAATGTTCTCAATTCAATCAAATACTCAGTATTTACTGTTCATTTATATATATATATATATATATAAATACACAAGTAAAAGAAATTATTTTTCTGATTGAAAAAAGTACTAAAATTTAACTAAGTTTAATTTCTTTTTCCTAAGCTCTTTAGATCGTTTTTATTTTTTTAATTGGATAACCCTTAACTTTTATCTATAAAACCATAAAGTACAGAGACTGACATTATCTTAATTTTACATTCAAAATACGTGAAACCAAATTAAAGTACGACTGCCTTGAACATTAGCCCTTATAAATGACATTTCAGGAGAAAATTAAGACGATATGAAATGGATAGGAATCAAATCTTGCATTTTCAACAAAGATCACGTATAGAAGTATTTCTTTTTGTTCAGAGCATCGTTCCACACGTTATTGAATTAGAACGCGGAAACTTACGTCCCGATCCAGATGATTTAACTAATTCTGCTGTTTGTAAACGATATGAAACATAAAAGGCATGTCACTTGCGAAAGCAGATGAAATACAAGTACCATCCCATCGAAAATATTTCTGTTCTAATTCCCGGTTCAGTCTCTCACTTTTTCATCAATTTTTACGTTAACATTTTCAATATAATGATAAGACGGTAATTCGGTTTTCAGTAATGACAAAATTTAAATACCTGACTCAAATGCAATAAAGCTTCATGCAGTTAAGTCACCCGACCCGCGGCTTCCCTATTTTTTCTGTTTGACAGTTTTTGGTTAGTGTTCGCGAATAAAAAACTAAATCGCTTTTACGGAATAGTTCACCATGGAGGGCATCCGATGACTTCGCAACTGCAACGTTCATACTTGCGTAACTAAGTTTGTCAATTTGTTTAATTCCTTTTCTAATATTTTCCTTTTTTCAGTTTCCTCGCGCAAATTTTTTATTAGATCTTTTACAATTTCTTCTAGATATTCTACCTGCAAAATCAAAAGAAAAAAGCATTCTAAGTTTAAAAAAAAATTTATCGACGAGTCAATTTATTTTGTGAAATTGACAATTCAACCGAAACAAAGAGAACAAAATAAAAATTTCGTTCCACCGTTTTGTTATAAAAACCTATTAAGAGATAAGCATCACAATTCCGTTGTTGATTGTTCTAATCTTACTAAGGGTTCTCTAAATTAATTGCCGATCAAATAACAATTCCATAGTATATGACAGTTTTTTGTAAAAGAAATTAAGATGGATCTAATTTTTTTTTTGACAAACATTTCGAATCTTCACAGAGTAACTAACACATGACAAAACAAATTCCCGAATGATTTTTTTTTTTTTTTTAATTAAAATACATATTATGTCGCAGGCGCAAAATAAAAATTTCCGTTCTTATTCATCAACTCAAAACCTAATCTGAATAATGAAAATTAGAAAAGTTCACCTTGCACTGCAACTCCGTAAATTCCCTTTTTGAAACCTGAAGTGAATCATCATTCGGCTGATCCCCTATTGAATTAACATGCTTCATGTGATCAACAGTTTTTGTAGGACTCGTGCTAAGAGCAGGTTTTGTCTTTTCGGATGCGCTAAATCGTATCGAAAATTCGGAAACCTTCCAATTGGAATCCCCAAAGCAGGTCTGCTGTTTCTGAGGTGCGTTTTGCTGTATGATTTGCCTCGCGGGCGATATACTGGATGATTTCAGTGCATCGATGGCATTCGTCGAGGCTGATGTCAGCGGCAAGTCCGTCGGCGATTTCAGAGATGGCTTTGCTGCACCTGGAAGATACGCAAATTGATATTGCACCTTCGAAATCGCGCACTATTAAATGAAAAAAGAAGCGAATCTTAACCGTTGAACATTTTGTTTATACAACCGCCATTAATGGAGAACGAACGAGGCTGAGATGGTAAATCTCTGGCAAATAAATGCGGGAAGATAGCGAATAAACCAACTAAAGATAAAATGCAGCATTCGCACAATCTCGTTTTATAGACATGATTCATAAAAGGGCGAGCCTTGGAAGAAAAAGCCGCGGCTCCGCTTGTTGTGGGCAATTTCCCGAGTTCGTTTTCGAAGCGAAATTTGAAGTTTCAAAAAATTTTGCAGGTTACATTAAGGCATCGACGTCAAACTTTCGAAATTTTACTAGCCCCGGCAGGAAAACCGAAACCGAGGCAAAGCGCTTATGGGAAATCGCCTCATTTCGCATTTTCGACAATCAATCAGCAAACATTACGAATCATGTTTCGAGCGATATCACAGGACTGCACAAGGGAATAACGACGAAAAATATTTGAGGGAGCGCCTGTTTTCGTGTGAAAGATCTACAATTAACGTTACATTTCAAATTTCGCTTTAAGAAACGCACAAAATCGTCGAGGCGAGCCCACTGACGCATACGTGTAAAATTTAAATGTCATATTGAAATGGGTTAGACCGTCGCAACTCTCATAATCCGTCGATTTCAGAGCAATGTTTTTTAAAGTGCAGAACTTTTTCATTCTTAAAGCAGCTTCAAAATACTTACCAGATATGGGAGATTTTCTTTCCGATTTGATATCCGACGTGGTTTTGCTGGACTTTAGGTTAGACTTTAGTTCGTCCACCCAAGGAGGCTTATGCTTTTCCCATTCCCTTTGATTTTTCTCTTTGTCACAAGTCTCAAGATTGCCGTTTGTCAAATAACTATGAATATCCTAAAAATTTCATGCACCTCATTAATCACACAACAATATATATTCTACTTTTCCCCTTCTAAACTTCCCGCTTTAACATCTGAAGCTGTCTCTCTTGCAAAATCGAAATCGAACTCGTGCATTTATAACGTGAAATGCAGAAACGTAAAGATTTTCCGCTGTCGTGCCCCGAAAATTCGCAAATTGCAACAAGCGCACGTTAAAAAATTTTAACGATAAAAAAAATCATGTTTCGATTAATACTTCTTTATATATATACTGATGTAATAATAAATATGAAAAATTTTACAGAATGCAAAAAAATATGAATAGAACGTTCGGAAAAAAATGTTTTTAAAAAAAACGCCCGAAAACCTGACAAAGAATTTTGGCTGAACGTTTAATACAGTGTCGTTTTCGCTTAAGAGAACGTTATTTTTAATATTCGCTTAAGAGAACGTTATTTTTAATTACATTTTCCCTTAGCTCCTTCGAGGGCGGTCTTCGTCCTGGTGCCTTCGGCCTGGAAGCTGTGATGTGGGTCAACATGTCGCTGCGCTCCACGCTGTCCAAATCCAAATCTTCGTTTCCGCTGGCTGAAAAAAAGAAAACGCATTGGAAATTGCGGCATATTTGCAGATGACCAACGCTGAGGCCTAGAACTCCATCAGTGGTCTCCGGTCGTGTCGTATAAATTAAAAAGCAAAAACTTTAAATGAAAAATTTATTAGTTGGCACCTAATTTTCATGATCCGGCTACAATAAAAATGAGTGTCCGCCTTCAGTCATGCCGCAGTGCTGACGAAGTTTCACCGTGTCGATCGACAATGGCATCCTGTTTTGGACTGCGGCCTTTTGGAAATGATTTATATGATATTACAATGTATAGTGTTACGCGTTAGAAGATATGGAAATTCTAGGCTTTGCTCAATTCCATTCAGTAAACGTGTACATTCATTATTAACGCGAGCTTTTGCCCTTGCTTTCGGACGACATTTTCAGAGGGACAAGTTACCAACCTCCGGATCTCCCCGTGCAGGCAACCTTACTGCTAAATCCGCCGTCTATGAAGTCTTGCACGTCGCCGCTCAACCTCTTCATGTTCAAATTATCCACCAATTCTCCTATTTCGCCGCTCAATCTTTTCACCTGATTAGGTTTCCCGGCAGCGGGCTTCGGTTTGGTCGTCAGAGGAGGCGGAAGAACCGGCTTTTTGCTTGCGACGGGAGGCGACTGATTCTCGTTGGTCTTCATTTCCAGCGATTTCCTGTGGGAGGTCACCGCATCCGATTTGATTTGAAACAAATTTAAATTTTTATCCGTCTTACTCCCCGTGGACGATTCGAATTTGCTCTTTTCCAAGTTCTGCACGTTTTTCTTCTGATTAAACGGTCCGTCGGCTTTCGAACAGGGAGGTTTATCCTCCGATTCCTTGTGGTTGACCACGTCCTGCTGCATTTTCTTCTGAATCGTCACGGAGGAAATCAGAGGGATTTTCGATTCCACCTTCTCAAAAAACTTCATCGGTCTGTCCGGCTTTTTCTGCGACGATGATTCCTCCAAAGGGGTGATCACCTCGACGAAGTTGTCCGGGAACAACCCTATCTTCCCACGAAGCTCGCCTTTCCACCATCCTTTGTCCTCAACTTCCTTCGTTATTATCGTAATGATGTCATCCTTCTTCAGCGTCAGCTCGTCGTCGTTTGCAGCATCGTACGCGAACAGGACCCGGCAAGTCTCTTTGACCGGTTTCGGTGGAAGCACGGGGGCATCCAAATTGCTCGTTGAATCGGGAGACGAAAGAGGAGCCGACGTTTCTCCTTCGCTGCCGCATGATTCCTCTTGTGGGAGTATTTCGCAGACGAAATTTGACGGGAAAACTCCTATTTTATTTCTCAGTTTGCCTCTCCACCAACCGTCTTCGACCTCCGACAAAAAATCTATTTCGTCGTTGACTTGCAACTGCAGCTCATCGTCGTTCTGTGGCGAGTATGAAAAAAGTACCCGACAACGCCGCCCTCCGCCTGAAACAAAAATAAGAACTTGAAAAAACCACTCCGGGAAACGTCGTTTGGCAACAACAATTAGCGGAACAATTGATTTTTAAATACAATATGATACGTGATATTGGGCATAAATCCTCGAATAGATTACAAGAAAATTTTCATTCTGAACTGCACGTCAGCATGCCATTTAAGGTAGGTATATCTGCTATTTTCTACCTAAAAGATCAAAGGATTAAGGTATGTCAATTACATTTTGTGAATGTAACTCGGAGCTACAATGATCTCATCAAATGATGTAATCGCCATTGAAATTTAATTGCAAATCTTTGATCAAATTTCAGTTATTTTATTTTCTATTAACGGCAATAAAAGTGAAAATTTTGGAATTTGAAAACCAAATGAAAGCTACTTCATTCTGTCTAGCTGCCCTTTTATCACAACGTTATTAATTCACCAACTATTCAACAACCTAAATTTCTATATATATAAATATAATATAATGATCGTTGCGGGTTACTTATAATCCATTTTTAACGAAATATACAAAAACAATTCAATGTAATACCGATAACTGATATACCACGGTACAAATACGAAAAATAATTTATGCCCTAATTATACATTAATACCTTAAATATTAAATATTCTTAAGATTATCTTTCGTTTGTAATATCACACGATCGGACTAATTATTTTCTTCATAGTAAATAGGATTTCACACCCCAAAAATTAAATTATTAACCGTGGATCCCCAAGTCTCAATAAAAAGTCGAAATTAAGCTTGCATTAATATATTTTACATTTTCATTTACATTTTAAACGTGCAACAAAAAGAAAATTATGGTACTGCCATATCTTAAATCGAAGATTTTTTTAGATTTAAAACGGTTTTAGTGGAGCGGTTAATCGATGTCCCCATAGGAACAATAAACATAAAACAATAACATAATTAAAAACACCTTTTAACAAATCAGCACTGCTTGAATGACGCTTAATAATGGTACGGATTTAGTGCAATATCATCTTGAAACATAAGTTTGTACAACTTAAATAAAAGTTATGATATTTTACCAACATAACCAGCACCGCTTAATATAATGTACGGTTAAGAGAATGAACACTGGATCCATTCCATATTTCCATAATTTTTATTCCCCAATGTAATATCGATTATTTTCACAGAAAAATCTGCAAATCTTCGATATATCCGATTAATAAAGTATGTATAATTTTTCTTTATCCCTTGTCTTGGCATTAACTGAATACATTCCCGCTTTAGGTTCCATTCGTTACAAGTTTTAAACGAATTGGGTAATGCCGTTCTTATAAATCAACTCTTATTGTACTTACAATCGAGCGAGAGTGACCTCCGGCCATATTTTATTAATAAGTTTAGCAATTTGTTAAAAAAAAACAGATTGGTTACATGAAAATTACTCGTGGTAGCAAAACCACAAAAAGAAACTAATTAAGCATTTTGATCATGAAAAAAAATTGTTACATGTGAAATAATTTTCTCGTATATACATATAAATATGTACAACATACATAAATATTTATACGCGTATATATACACATAACCACGAAGCAGATGGCAATGAAGTAATGACTAAGAAAAATATATAATGTCAAATATAAAAACCTTTTATTTTTTAAAAATTTTTTCCAGGTTTTGATAAATTTGTGGTGATCAGTGTCCAGGGCGAGACACTGAAAAACTAAGAAGCTGATGAGTCACTGAAAGTAAATCGTAGAAATGCGAAACGGAATTTAAATATTCGCATGTCGAAATGTAAAGTCAAATTAGTTGGCTCGGGGGAAATAAAGGTAAATTATGAAAGTAAGCATATAATGTAAAACAATCAGATCCGGCAACTAATCATTTTCCTTATTTTCAAACTGATATAATGGAAGGTATATGAACACATTCATATTCTAAATTATTAAATATGGAAATAAAATGTGAAATTCGGTGGAAAAAAAAATTTATGTGTAAAAAATATTCAAAGAGAACTGGATTTAAAAAAATAAATTTAACGATATAATAATGGAAACGCAGGGCGTTCTGGTTATATGGTAACATTCATTTATGTTAAATTTTCATTTACATAAACCGTCCTAACGCTGAAAAGACCGTACCAGGAATTTTTATAAGTATAAAAAAAAAAATCAACATAACCAGAATGAATTCACACACTTTTACATTAAGTAAACTATTTCATTAATAATAAAAAAAAAACTTCTTTTCCTTTATGACTTTTTAATCAGTCTGCATCAGGAAAATTTTGGACTTTCATGATTTATAAAAAACAAAAGAAATGTCAAATTAACTTAAGAAAAAATATTAAAGGTCAGAACTTGTTAATAGAATTTTTGATAAATTCGAAAATTCATTTTATATTATTAATCCATGTTTCATGTAAAATCTAACTACTTAATGCACATAAGCAGATGAAAAGCAAAAGATTTTTAAGTGCCATGATGTGAAAAGTGATTACCATATGAAATTTTCAAGCAAATTCAAAAGAAAAACCGATGGTAATCAAAAACAGCACTCATGACCGACATAACCATTTTTAGTTTTATTCAAAATCAATTCTGCCATATTAATTAACTGATAAAATTTCAGTTGAAATAAACATATTCAAGTTGCCTAATCTAAACATGTGGAGTGTCAATTAAAAGCTTCTTGTGAAACTGAGGAATGGAATATTAAAGGAGTTTTATATTAAAAAGAGTTTACCTAGGATGTAATATGACACAGTATTATTTTATCTAGTCCTATTATATAACTGGTAAAATATTAATATAAACAATTTTGAATTTAGAGATGTAGATTATAAAGACTGAGAAGTAATTCCAAAGCAAAATCTTCAAACAAAATATTATTTGAAAAAAAACGAAAAGAATAAATTAAAAAAACTAACCTAACCGTACTCATAAGTACATTTTATCTAAATTGTTCAGGAAATAAAATTTATCCTTCAAAATTAAAAATAATTTTTCACAAAAATTGACTGTCTATATGTCAAAAAGATCTATAAAAAGAATTAAATGTTTCAGCAAGATTTATACTTATTTGAAACTAACAATAATGGGGGGGTTAATTGTCCATTTTCTTTATTTTATTTTTGGATGTTTAAAAACATTCCTTTGATCAAAATTCATTTAAACAAAAATTCCCAATCCCTTTAGACATAACAATTCTTCTGGCATTTGATAATTATTTGCAACTAAAAAGAATTTTACTTTGCAATGCAAATAATTTTAAATTAAATAGCAATTAACAATTACTATGAGACAAAATTAATCCTGATAAAGCACAATTCATTTATTTATGGTAATATTAATATTCAGTTAATTCCGTTGCGAAAAAAAAATTTTAAAAGTGTTATGCACAAATATCTCACAGAAGTTTATGTTATGAAAGTTAATAAATCATGAGATATAAGGGCTATAAAACGTCCTGAAAAATTATTAGAGGCCTAACTCCTTTTTACGTTATTTTAATTATATTATTTCGAATAAACTTAGATGACATAAGGAAAAAAATCATTTTTCTCAGCATTTCCGAAAAACTTCAAATTTTTTTGTTTTTATTTTTTATTAATTACACGTTATTTTGGACACCTGCATTAAAGCTAAAACGCTTACAGTGAAACTAAAATGAGGTCACACTTATAAATAATAGCACATACCTGGCCTTAAGACCACGTCTGAATAATTGGAATCCATAGCTTCTCCGAGAGCAATATGCAATCTAGAGGTACATCTGATTGGTATATTTTATCTTTTAAGTGCAATGCCACAAAGCCCATCACAAATGATATCACTATCACGAAAACAAGGCTGACAGATTCGCCATTTTGACAGGTTGTTGTCATTACGTCATTGCAGTCAAAGGAAAACTGAGCAACGCAACATGTCGAAAAATTGTCAGCTATCACGTGTAGTCCAAATATTTGTTAAAAAATAAAAATTCAATTTATGTCACTCATCTGGCAATATTTTTAGATTTGGTTAATTATAATAATAGCAATATCTACATTATTTCAATAAATACAAAATTTTTCCTTTAATAAACATTAAATTAAGGTTATTAAAGCTTAAATTATAACTGATATTTTTTAATTTGTATATAAATTTAATATAATAATTGATATTTAATAAAATGATATTGTATTTAATTGTATATGTATGTATATAAATTGTATACATTTAAATGAGTATATATCTTAAAAAATTATAAGAATTTGATTTTTATATTACATAATTTAAATAGCTTTTTTTCGCAAATGAAGTTAAACAGTTATTAAATTCATGTAGGCTTCGCTTTTTAACGAGCTTTAAGAAATTATGTCTAATTCGGAAAACACATTGAGCTTTATCCATTTCATATCAATTTAAGTACAGAGCTTATATTCACCTACATTATACCTTATTTATATTTTACGTATCAACTTATACCCTGTTTATATCAGTATTCTGTCCCAAAGTTCAGTATCTCCATTTGTCTGAAACAATCATCATGATTAGTCGCTAAATGCATTATTCCATTATCAATTCATACATTCAGTTTGATCATTTTATTGTTTTCCGTGCCATGAACATATTCAGTTTTGCGTGAAAATATTTTGACAATTCAATTATTTATTTAATATTTACTGACGTTTAATTAATACATTTCGTTTTACAATTTGCTGTGTATCGCGACACATCAAATTTGCATTTTCTTTTTTTTTGACTGTTGTATCTAAAATTCGTATCATGCAATTCATCCTCCGAAAACCTTAAGTAATCAGTATATGCAGCAAAGGCAATAGGAATAACGAAATGAAAAAACTAAATTGTATTGATAATATGTGTTTTCGTAAGAAAAAAAACCATTTTCTAAAATTTTACTTTAAACTGATTTCTTTCTTTTTTTCAGGTGAAAAATCAAATTTTTGAAAAATAATTTTAAATGGATATTAATTTAGTTATATTTAGAAGAAAATATATACATATATAAATATACTAAAATAAATAGCTAAAAAAAACTCCATAAATAGCTTCTCCCTCACAAAATGCTGTCGCCATTGTTATGTATTGATCGTCTGTAGCCGCATGCTGTGTAGTAGAATCTTTTCATTCAGTCTGTTTTATACCGTGTTCGTATATACATACACGAGAATACATCACGTAAAAGTCAGAGATTTATCTCATTCTTTCAAAACTGAATTTGAATTGACTGCATTGTCTGCATATGAGAATTTGAATTTTGTCTTTTTAATGTAAGTCGGTTTATTTTCACATAACTCTGAATATCGCATTGTTGTATTTTTTTTTTTTTTATCATTATAAATAAAAAAAAAATTTCGACGTTTTTCACCAGTTCTCATCAATTATCTAACATAGATGAGATTCAAGAGTTATGGAATTTCCCTCATAAATTCAACACTGTTAACATTCAAAATGAAAGTGAATAAATAATTTTTTTTTTCATTTTTCGAATAAAGCTCAGAAATCATTGACGCTGTCAAAATATTTGATTGAATGAAAACATGGTTTTAAAAATTCTCGAAGGAAAATCGAATATTTTTCTACAATGAACGCATTCCCTCAACGGTTCCAAGTTTTTGCTTTTCGTTCAGACAGATTTTATTATTTCATTATATGTAAATACATAATTTTTTTCCTTTGTGTTTATATTGATGTTATGCGTGTGCCACTGACTAATTCATAAGAATACAAATTTAAGTTATCTTTAACAATTTATCTTATTATACGTCACGGATTATATCGAAATATTGGTTCTTGCGGGAATGGCAAACGAGAAAATTCAGGTACGTGATACTTTCGAAGAGAACCGGAAATTCAGTTATAAGACAATTTCTTTTTTTTTTTTTGTTGTTTAGGAGAATAATAAGAAGAAAAAATTTCTCATATCGTGGCATAAATTAATCATGTACACTTCAACTTTTTTTTTTTATGTCATCCAATAAAGAAAAGAACGTCGGGGGGGGAAACAGGAGAAATGCAATTCCGATTGTCAGAACCGAAGTGGGAATGTTGCACGTTGCAAAATTCGATACCTTTGACTTTGTGTAAAGATGATCTCTTTGAAGCGAGTTACGAAGATCGAAAACGCCTGAACATGCGTTTATTTGTGTAGAACATACTGAGTCGCAGTCACGTTGCTCCCCTTTGTAAATTTACGTAACATGATACGTGGCCAAACTTAAACCTGAAATAATAATTTTCGAAGATGTTTGATTTTTTTGTTTTTTTTCGCTCTTAGATATTATGCAGACATGTACGCGTCAATGCGATTGATGTATTTTAAAATTTGCTCGTAACTTTGGTTATTTCGTTAAAACGCGTTAAAGTTTAAAAATTTCCCTTTCTTAAATCACTCGCCTCACACAAATATTCGATTTATCAAATTTATTGGCATGTATTAGAAAATTATATAAAGCAATATGTTACACACTAAAATTGAAAGATTTCAAAAATGAAGAAAAAGTCGCGATCAGCAGCAAATTTTGCATTTGATTAAAAGTTCCATTTTCAGAGACTGCGCTTCCAATTTTTAATTTTTTTTTTTAATCGTCGCAAGAAAAAAAATGTCATATAAAAAGGTATAAAGGGCTAATTTTTAATGTTACATTACCGTTATTATTATGTGCATAGACTTTATTTGAAAGATTTAAGTTTTCATTTGATAAATAGCGAAAATAAAAGCAAAATGTTGTTTTTTGAACATGAACTAACTGTTAAAACATATGGTTAAAGAAATGAAAAAATAATTTTAAAAAACGTATATTATTTCTCGTTGATTTGATTTTTTTAAGAAATTAATAATGACACTTTCGGGTACAGACATTTTTAATTATTTATGCAAAAGAAACAACGCAACTGTCACTTACTTGTGCTCCGGTTTCTGTGCTTAATGAAAGCAACTTAAATTATGCAGCATGTAATTTTTTTTTGTACGTGAAATATTGAAGACATTATTGCTATGACATGGAGTCCACATTACTTTGAATATTAATCGCCCTACAGTGCTAGAACACTAACTGAATTTACCTTTGAATAGTAATGGTTTTTACCTGAATGTAAGACAAGTTAAATGGCAGAAATAACAATCTATCCGCTTGTAATGAAAGTCATTCGTTTGTTGACATGTCGAATTACTATTTATTTATTATATTCATACCCGGGAATTTCTTATTATTCACGTATTTTATAATAAACATGGGTGACCGATATTTCCCTTTGTTGGAAAAATTCACACTTAGCGGGCTGCAAAAGAGGCATTATAATATTGGCAAAAAATGGTGTAATTTCAATATAATGCTTTTAGCACGTTATATGAGAGCCCGGGTTTGTTCACTTCAAAATACGAAACATACTTTTTTTTTTTTGTTTAAATAGATTACTTAAACGTTAATGATGCGATTCCCGAATATGCTTCAGGCTTTTTGGGAGAAGTGGAAGACTAAAACAGCGAACGTAATGAAGATTAGACGGCTAACGTGAAAAAGTTAACGAAATGTGTTCGCAAAATGACGTTGTTTGTGCGCTTGAAAGGTGGCCAGGTCACTTTGCAGCGTCGAAAAAGAGGCTGCTCCTCGATCATTTGCCCAAAGATCCGCAAATTGGGTCTCGTGCCGTCCCTGTCAATCGTTTTACTTAGTATTGCCATAGCAAGCCTGGGATTTTTCATTATAACAGAGGTGAGTCGAATGGCAGTTGATAACGAAGAACGTCACGCACGCACCCACGGGAAACACTTCGCACGTTGCTAAGCTATTGGTAAATTTTGCTCCAGGTTGGCCTGTCTCAGAGGGCCCAAATCGGAAATAGACTGCTGACAAAGGTGCGACACTCAACACACGTCCATTGGCGTTCCACTACCTCTTCCTACCAAGGTAGATGAATTTAATCCGCAATGAAAGCAAATCTACCGTATTACTATGCTTTCATTTTTGCATGATTAATTTCGAATTTTCTTTTTGTAGAAACTTAATAAAACTCGACATTGAACACTAATATATGGATTTATTTCTTCCCTGTTTATTTACTGGCCTCGAAATTTTTGTAATATCACAAAACCGTTGTATATATTCATGTGCACGAGTGGATTAGGGGATCGTAACAAAAATCTCATGATAGCTACTTTCAATCTCTGTATCACTTTTTTCACTAGTGAAGTATGTTCCCATACAGTAAATGGCAGGCGCCGGCGGAAAAATTACGCTGCGCATTGTGGTACATCCGTGAAAAGATACGCGATCTCCAGTTTCCAATTCAGAAAACTCCAGGACGTCCGCACCATAATGGAAAACGACTGAAAAGGAGCATTAAACGACAAACTGCGATGATGTACATACGAATAAGTGACATTTATAGGAGAGCAAAACATTTATTCCGAATTTTTCACAAAATCCTTCGTAATTCTTTTAAAATTTGATTTTATATCAAAGCGCGTTTACATTAAAGTAAATACAATCGAATTTCGTAAATTTTTTTAATCCGTAAGGAAAGGACCAAATTCTTTAAAACTTCACATTTTTTTTTTCATTAAATATTTGCTACAGCTAAAATTCCACGTTCAACTTTTTCCAAAAAGAAAATAAAATATTAAAATTTTTTCCATCTGAAGCATACAAAACAAAGATATTTAATTGAAATTGCCAGTTTTGGGATTGTCAGCGGATGTTCGGTATAACCGCATGCTTATATTAATATAAACATACAACGAACGCGTATATATATTATATAAATATATATATTTTGTTTTAACTGTGTCGGTTTTCAGGCGATTATTTTAGGATAAATCCACTGCTGAACAGAACTGCTCCGATTATTCAGCTTTCGGCCCAACTGATACTAAACTCAGGATTCTTTATAAACATGCGAAAAGACATAGTGAATTATTATAACTCGATTAAGTGCAAAGCCGATGAAAGAGGATTTTCAACAGGTGAAATGCAAAAGAGCACGAAATTTGCAGAATGCAAGAACTTCACGTTGGTCGCTAAAACGAAGGGAAGGAAAAACTGGTGGTCGTTGAAGCCATGTCCATTATATCCGACGGGTCTCCGTAAGTTTTTTGGAAGTGTTGCTTTGAAAATATTCCGATATATAAAATACGAAAATCTTATGTCTGAGCATATCTGCATTTTCAAACTTATGCAAAAAAACTTATTGAATAAAATGAATAAAAATTACAACCGCGGTTTATGATTTTAAAGGATATCGCATTATACTTTTGTTAATAAGGTACCGGTTTCATTGCAAATCCCATTTAACATTTTCACGCAATGTCCGCATTTGTGGAATTTAGTTCACGATCGAACGAACCATTTTTTTTTTTAAATTTTATTTATCAAAATAAAAAAATTTGAATAAATAGTAAAATATATAATAATATTTCTTCAAATTTTTTGGTATCTGCCTTGATCTTTAAACAATAATGTAACAAAAACTGCAAGACGAAGTTTTCGTTTTAGTCGGTTGCAAAAAAATTAACTTTGAACAAAATCTACCCATACACGACGTCGACATATACTCCCCTGACGCCATAAGATTAGGAGGCTGGTGGGAACCTAAAAACTGTCTTGCACGACATTCGATAGCTATTATAATACCTTACAAGGATAGATGGGCTCATTTGTCGACGCTTTTGAACCATTTACACCCGGTTTTGAAGAGGCAACAAATCAGACATAAAATATATGTCATAGAACAGGTGAGATGGCGGACTTTCAAAACTGAATTATCGCGAGTTGAAACTAAAACGAAAGAAATTATTTGTAAAATTTAATTTTTTGCCCAAGCTGGGAAACGAAACGTTCAACAAGGGCATGGTGATGAACGCGGGTTTTCTTGAGGCAATGAAAGACGACATATACCATTGCTTCGTTTTCCACGACGTCGATCTAATACCGGAAAATGATGAAAATATGTATTCCTGCCCGGAAATGCCTCGGCATTTAAGCGTGGCCGTTAACGAACTGAGCTACGAGTATGTGGAAAAATTTCCTATTTTTTTTTTGTTTTTCCGCTTGCCGCCTTTGCATCGTGCAGAGACCCAACCTGAATTTACATTTTTAGGCTACCTTATCCCGAACTGGTCGGTGGTGCTTTGGCCATCAGACCGGAGCATTTTTTCAAAGTGAACGGGTATTCAAATTTCTTTTGGGGCTGGGGCGGAGAAGATGACGACATGGCATACAGGTAGGAAGCAACTCGTTCGATGGAGGACCGACAACTGCACCTTAATGATATTGCACTAACACCTTTCGTTCGCGCAGGCTGAAACAGTCCGGGTTGCCAATCACGAGGCCCACCATGGCCCACGGACGCTACACTATGATCAAGCATCCAAAAAGAAGGCCGTCTAACCAGAAAATCCGTATGAGGCTGCTCGCCACGGCACGAAAGCGTTTTAAGTACTTCCTCTGGTCATTAATATTGAGTTTTATTTTTCTGTATGAAAAAGCGAAGAAACTTATCACGCGTATTTTCCTTGCAGACTAGAGGGCTTGAATTCCGTGCAGTATAAATTAATCGAAAGACGGGAGCTACCCTGGTTTACGTCTGTACTCATCGACATTGGCAAACCTCATCCGTCATTTCTGACATATCAGAAATCGTCGAAAACAGGTTAGTCTTGCCCGAGTTTAATGCCGTAAAAATGAAACTGCAATCGGCCCTTTTGTAAATGAAATATAATTTTAATATCCTTGTCCGATTAATTTGCAACCGAAATCTTGCAGTGTGACGCCTTTATAACTACGTTTATACCTGTTCAGTTACACACGCGTGTTTAAAATTGCATCGCTCGTTTTAAAAAGGCCAATCGTGGCAATGGCCGCCTGCAAGGGGCGAGAGTGAAAAAGGGAACGCGGGGTTTTTTCGGAAATTTTTGAAAATCATAAGGTCCGGAAGGGAAAAATTAGTAATTTTCGAGGCGGTTCAGCGGAAGGGACAAGAAAATCCCTGTTCGTGATGTTTTCGCCGCAAGAGAAAAGAAGAGTTAACGTTCGATCCGCACAATTATATTAATTTACACCTCCCTTTAAAGGATAATCGCTTAAAGGAGAAAAAGAACTTTTTTTTTTCTTCTTTACCATTAAAAAAGAAAAACAATAATAGTAGTGACCTAGAAATTTTTCTTTCAAGTCATTCAAATCTAAATGCTCGCATAAGAAAACCGTCGCGATCGATGTAGCCGCCACGAATGAAATATTCATTTAACGCTGTATCCGAGCAGAGAGCGCTTTGAACTCGTTGGAATCGGTGTTTAACCAATGTCCGTCCTCGGTTAAAAGCAAATGCTACGTTAAAATGGGTCAAGAAACAGGGTTAACTCGTGGAATTTTAAGAAGATGCCACTGTCCGCACCACGAACACTTCACCGGAGGATGAAACGGTGGAAGAACCGTCCAGTTCCTCCGCATTTCTCTCGTCTTGTTCTTGTTCTGCGTCTAAAAGTGCAGCAACAACCGAAAATATCGAAAATATGGCCGTATCAATCAACGCGGAAACTCGCATCGTTTGAACCTCTTCGCATCCTCTTCCTATTCCGAATCACCGTGCACGTATACTGAGTCAAGGCTCCGAAATTTTGAAAATCTCCGGGATGCTTTTGGAACGGATATTAAAAGAATCTTGTATTTTTATGTTAGGGTGAGACGTTTTTAACAGGGCATCTTAAAAGCTGATTTTTCGCTTGTTGAAAAGCAAATTAATGATTAGCTTGATATATTATTTACGTACGTGGGCTCTCGGTGGAAAATATTTCAACTTGCAGCGAAATAATTTAAGTGCATAATGCGTCAAAGAGACCACTTTCACCTTAACCTAGAACTTGTTAATAGAACGAATCCTCACGATGCGAACGAACAATGTGTAGGTATAAATTTTTGCCCCTGGGAAATCGAAATATTATGCGTTTGTCCGTCCATATATTTGGGAATATTTTCGCAATTAAATTTTTTTCAAATTCCAATGGAATTGTTAGCGTGTAAATATGCCCAAGAAAAAAATTGCTCGTGCCCAATAAGATATGGCGTCCGCGTAAGAATTTACCCTTGGCGGATATTTCGGAAGCTTCCGACTCTTTTTTTTTTTTTTTTTTTGCGTGAAAAAGGCGGCGATCCACAGCCTCCTCGATTCGCATGTGTTCGACTGCTTCGGGGGAGGGGAAAAAAAATTAATATTGACCCCGACACACGCAGCGGATGTACCCTCTTCAATTTCAGTAACAATAAATGACGAGCCTAAAAAAGAAAGTTGTTCATTCAGGTATGTGACGTATCGAGATGTACACTTACCTCATTAGATTCTCCTACTTCTTCGGATTGTTGAGTTTGTGTCATTAACAAAAAAAAAATAAAAAGATATCCATTGTTTCACCCCTTATCTGAAATCTGGACGAGATTCGAAATTAATGCCGTCACTTCGTTCCGCTAATGAATCGCTGTCGTGGAGTTTTTCCTTTTTTTTTTTTTTTTCTCCTTTTTAAATCCGTTTACTTTCACTCGGGCCATCAATTTCCCTCTCTTCGACATTTCCCTTCCGCCGGCCACCCCGGCAACGAAATCGCGACGCTACCTCGACCGAGGGTTCCTGCGGTAGGCCCCCACAAACTCTTCCCTGTCTCGCCGATCCTCGGACGCGGCTCGTAAGCGAAGACGACAGCCTTTGCAAACGAACTGAAACCCTTCAAACGCTGTCCCATTAACAATCCCTTCGGCTGCTAACGTTACAGGTGGAAAAGCGCTCGGGGGAGGATGCTAGATGGCGTTTTATAAAGCTCGAATTTCTTATTTTCCACGACGTCCTCTCAAAAATCTGCAAAATCGTTCGTAAATCAGTTTAATGTTTCAGCAGAAAAAAAAAATATATATCGCGATTCAAAGCAGCAATCCAGACAGGACGAGCGAAAAGTCTCGAGGTACACAGAAGACAATTAGATCCGGTTTCATTGAGAAGGCAGCGCGTTAAGTAGGCAGGTGTAGGTAAGTGTACAACTTAAACAGTAACAGGGTAACTGTGCCAACGACCTCGATCTTGATCGTGAGATCCACGACTGGTGGGGTACCTTCAAGAACCATTTTGACATTTCGTGTTCTTTTACATCTTCCATCATCAAACTCTCAATTTAGGATTATTTCGTACCACGCAGCTCTCTATGATTATGAACGAAGGAAAAAAAAAAAAAAAAAAAAAAGAAAGAAAGAAAAGAAAAAGTTAAATTTTTCCAGTCTGACCTTTTCTGACTGTTCGCATACAAAATTCATATCCCCACCTCTTTTGAACGTGTAGAAAATTCTGCACGTCAAGTATCAAAAACACAAAGGTAACACTTACTAATTGGTATTGGGCTTATATGAAAACGCTTCACATCCACCCAGATTTCTTTTTTTTTTTTTATTTTTGATTCGGTCATTCTCGGGCGCTGGTACGTGGTTAAAGCGCGCTGAAATAATTCGCTGTTTGCGATGAAAAAAAAAAAAAAAGGAGCGCAAAATGTTTCCTTTTTGAAACGAAAATTTCTTCAGCTCGCCTTTGCCGTAAGCGGAGAAGGCTTTTGCCGTTCACCGCGATGAAATGCGCCCAAATGCACGTATCCCTCCGCGATTTTCGCGCGATCTTTCCACGCCGCTTTAGGTGATGATAACGATAATTTAATACTAGCGCGGCAAAGGCAATGGACTGCGATGGCAGTGAAAGCGTTTAGGAGTCATCTCAGTCATTTTACGCTCTTCGACTCAATAATTATATATAATTCGCAAAGGACAGTAGACATGGGTGCGTGACTTACTGCCTAAAAAAAGAAAAAATAAATAAATAAATAAACGGCGCCAGATTGGCACAGTTTTAAAAATAATCAATTAACGAGGCAACGTTAATTTGATTCCCTCAAAAATTTTTTCAAATCGGTTTTTAACCCACAAGATCGGAAGTATGGGCGGACAAGAACATTTCATTTCGTTGATGGAACCGGAAACGAAACTCATACACCGGAAATTGATAACAGCCGACTCCTACTTTTTTTTTTTTTTCAGCAGAAAACACGATTAATGCACATATATCCGTAACTGCTCAATCCGCGGAATTGTTCCTATCATCTGAAATCTCGACGTTTAACAGCCATTCGGAAAACATCAGCAAAATGTATCGAAAACAATCAACGAATATCTTAAAATAAACAATTTTTTTTTTTTTTTTTATCAGTATAAATATTGACCGAGACGTGCACACCTCCAATACCTCTCACAATGAGCGATTCTCAGGAAAATGACAAATTATTACAACTACATTTTTTCATCCTTGAATGTTTTAAAAGTCCAATTTTAACGCCGCGAAGCGCATTCGGCAAAACATTGCGGAAATGCGTATCCATTTGCTCCATTCAGTTATACCCGATTCCAATCTGTGCTTTTTAACGTGTTCCCGCCATGTTGGATCCGTTAGAAAAAACTGTTAAACTCTTGCCGTGTAACAACTTGGATTATGTTAAAATTAAAAGAAAGTTATGTATTGCAGGCGATGCTCTCGTGCGAAAGACAACAACAACAAAAAAAAAAAAAAAACGCTTCTAAATTAACAATTCGGCGCCGTTACTGAAAACGAAAATGCAAAAGGTTTCTTACGTGGCCTTAATAAGAACATAACAACAATCCGTTGTCGGAACGAGTGAAATCATTCGCCTCGAAAGGAAATCATGGCTTCAGTCTTTGGAATGATAATTTTTCTTTATACAAATCAGCAGGTTCTTGAGATTCCGAGAAGAGAAGAAAATTTTTAATTTTTTATTCCCTTGAAGTAAAACGAACTAATTAACAATTGGATATTCCGTTAACGACACAGCTACCGGTAAATCTTTTACGCAGGTTGAAGAGCGCGTTCAGAAAACATCATTGCCAACATCGATTTGTTTTGTGTAAGTTTCGTTTTGATTCTATAAAAAAAAAAAAAAAAAAACTAATAAACAAGAATTTTTTTTAAGTTTCAGTTTTATTTCATAAATATCTACATTAAATATTATCTACATAATCTTCTTGTCCGTCAGTATTAATAAACAAAAAGATAATTAATAAAAACATAATAAACGAATTACATTAACATTACTGAAAATAACTTAACAAAAAAAAAATTATAATTTAAAAGAAAAAATAATTTACAAAAACAAATCCTACAACAGCTTTTTTTTATTTTTTTTTTATTAAAAATTTTTAAATCCTTTTGGCTGATTTACCTTGAACTGGGAAAATCAAATATAAATAAACAATTAATCAATTCATTGGAAATAGTACACAAATTCAAAATAAATCCCAATTTTTAAAATTTTTTAAATAACTTATTTTACATTAAACTCACAATGACTTTGTTCATTCATCCACTAAGTAATGCCTGTATTGATTGAATGACTCGTATCTTAAATCTGTATTCACATACAGTTTAAGTTCGCATTAGAAGGAACAAATTCATATTGTTCACAATGTTTCTAGAAAAGAAAAAAAATTGGATATTTTTGCTGCATTCACCGAATCAAATAGATTAAATTTGATATCTAATGAGAAAAGTGCAAAACAATTTTTCTTTAAATTTAGTCTCAGTTAAGGGAAAAAGACATTAACTTAATGAATGACAACATACTTATACTATTTATTCAGCCATTTGTTTTTAATCAGAAATTAATTTCCCCATTCAGTTAAAAAAAAATAAATAAAATTATTAACTGGCGGATGGTGTTGGAAAGGAGTTAAATAGGCTAATCAGGCGTATCTTGCTTTTATCTAGAAAGTTAACAGCGGAATATCGTTCTTGGATTTATTGGCACAAGTGAGTTTTATTAAGGATCAATAGCATCGATATGAATTCCTTATAATATATAAGATTAAAAAAAGTTTTATATTATTTTTATTGAAAATATACGCCTTTTATCTGAGGGAGGGGCTTCAGGGATTGGTTATGTATTGAAAAGAGGAGAGAACAGTTATTATAAGTCTTTTGTCTGACCCACATGTTTGGGTTTTACAGTATTAAAAAAACTATTAACTATAATTAAATTTTAATATGGAAGATACGGCGCAAATCTTTTAAACTTTTCCGCAGGGGCCTTTGGTTAATGTTCTTTCGCTCCCGAATTTTCGTTTGTCAGTCCCTTCCGACTCTTTTGTGCATTTGTTGGTGCTTAATCAAGTGAGCTTTTTGTCTGAATGCTTTTCCGCATACGTCGCATCGGAAAGGCTTTTCCCCCGTGTGCGTCCTCAAGTGGACTTTAATGTTACTCTTGTTGAGGAAACCTCTGCTGCAAATGGAACAACGGTGAATCGGCTTCTCTTTGCCCAAAATTCCGACCCCATCAAAAACCATTTGATTATTCTTCTTATTACTTCTATTCCTCGATTTTTTATTTGGTAAATTGCTAGTCGTTGTATGGGGATAATTGCTGTTGATGCCGCTTCCCGTGACCATGTTGTCCAAGGAATTCCCGTTGATTAACATATCCGGAGACGGAACCTTCACATTCCTATAGGGAGGATAATTTCTCCTATTTTGTATGTATCTCCCATTTAGCAATAAATTTTCGGTTGTACTGACGTGACCGGGAGGGCTTCCGCTCGTCGTGTGAGGAAGCATGATGTCCTTTCCGTTGATGTAGCTCGTCGAACTTGGAGTGTTGCACTCCTGAATTATCTTGCACGGAGGCCCGCTCTGCAGTCTGGATTGCAAGAGGGACATGTTCGTTTGATAATTCGTGGTGACTGGCTCCTGCTTCACCGTCTCAGTGTGTATCCCGTACTGACTTCCGTGCTGCAATAAATTCTGTAACGTAACACTTGCACTTTCACAGTTTATAGGTGGTACGAATTCCGGTACATTGTCCGAGGCCTTTTGTCCGTTTTCACTAATACACGCACCGTCTATAAGTGCATCCAGATCCATCCAACTGTCTCTTGACTCGTTTGGATCATCTAAACCCTCGACTACATTAGGTACTGTAGTGTCCGCTATCGCAGAACCAATTATTGCGGCTATATCCTCCGCTAACAATGCATTGTAATCTACTTCGGTTTTTACATCGCTGACGCCGCAGTCTACAGTCGATGACACCACTCCCTGGTCGGAGGCTGTCGTGCTCACCTCGTAATACAGTGTAGCACCATTATTTTTGTACATTACGGAATTATTCCCCGTGTTCTGATTTGCTACGGTTGAAATATTGTTATTCGCTTCCAACGATGGCGAAGGACTGGATGGAGGTTGGTTCGCGATAGCATGGTAATGGTGGCCCGGAATTCCGTTTATACTGAGATGACCCGTGTACCCCGTAAAAGGTGGCAGAGGTTTTAACTCGGCCAAGCTTCCATTACCATCGTTGGAGTTCGTCAACAGTAAGCTATCTAAAGTGTCCATAGTTACTTTGGCCATTTCGTCATCGCTATTGTCTAACATAAGTTTTGTGGTTCCGTCGATTAGGAAATCACAGGAACCACCGGACCCCCAACTGTTACTTAAAAATAATGTATCGACAGGTACTCCCAATATTTCTGCTTCGCCACTAAACTTCATCGTGGAGGAAGGTGATTCTTGCTGCGGCAAAGCTTTAAATTCACTTTCTTCCTTCTCTTCCTCTTCGTCTTCCTCTTTTTTTTCGTCGATATCACCTTCGTATTCTTTTTCGTCGCAATCTTTAGCCTCGAACCTTTCCTCCTCTTCTTCCGTGTCCTCCTCCTCTATCTCCTCTTCCTCCTCTTCCTCTTCCTCTTCCTCTTCCTCCTCTTCTTCCTCCTCTCTCACTGATCCTTCTAAATTCGATATGATAGTTTCATCCGCTTCGGTTATCGCCGATTTCAACAAAGGTGTGTCGGGTTTAAGAAGAGAAAAACTGGGCAACCTCGATGTCGCTGCTGCTTTTGGTTGAGATTTTGCCTTTCTTTTGGGTGCCGTTTTGGAGGTCCGGGGTGTTGTTTCCCACAAGGTATCCAGCGGTCAACGGAAGTGTACGAATAGCGTGAAAAAGAGATAGAGAATGAAGGAGTGTTGGGGTACAAAAAAAATTAATGCTTTTCTTTTATGGATGAGGTTACAGAACTGCCGACACCGAGAATAAAGACTTTGCAAGAGCAACACCAAATCCTTAATTGTCTTTCTTAGTCTCCTTCCGAGGGAAGGAAGCTACAGTCTGTGGAAGAAAGCCCTCATGTTCCTCCAGAATCAGTTAGAAATTTCATTTTGACGAATTTTTCCGATACTGAAATTTCATACGGTGACGGATCGACAGGCCAATGCTCCAGGGATGCACGTCTGTCATTCTGATTACGATGCCTGCTGCAACATACAAAGGAAGTAAAAAATTCTTAGTTATTATGAATATTTGTCAAACCTTTCGTATCTGTTAGTGATAGCGCAATCAGAACTAAAATACATCCACCAATGATTTTTTCTCATGCTAAAAAAAAGTGTTAAAATCATCGTGCCATACATGCAAAATTAACGTTCAACATGCCAAATGTAGTGTGGATATATATTTCCCCCACTGAAAACATAAAGAAAGTCATCTAGACTTTCTCTTCAGCTATTAGTAGAACTGATATCCAATTTAAAATAAGTCAGCCATGTTTTCAAACCCTTAGAATTCAAACCAAAACCTAAGAGTGATGCATTAGTTAGACGAGATTTCTGTCTTTGAAATATATATTTCAGCAATCAGGTATAAAATACATTAAAATAGTTAGGAAAATGTTATTACGGAAATGCGAACTACGATTTTCAACCGATAAAAATATAATAAATGAGAGTGTGTATGAATTAGCTTTCTGGTAATTCACTTTCCTCCAATATCATTTTAATGCTAAATATGAATATTAATAAGTTTCGATGGCTTTAATGTTTTATTCTTAAAATTTCAAATACAAGAATTCAATGCATTCACGCATTTAATACAAATTATATCAGAAACTTCAGATGAAACGTTATTGATTTCATATGCGACAAAGGTATCAAACATGGAATAAAAAAAGTTATGTAGAACCGTTGAATCCGACAGCGAAACGTATGCTGAGCCGTCAAAATGGCGGGCAACGCTCTGTTACGCCGAAATATAAACAAACAATCCAACAATAAAAAGCTCGATCTGAAAAATCAACTTCGCCGATAATCTCTGATAAAAAGAAACTGGAAAATTATTCCTTAAAATATGCCATCAATAGATATTTTTCATTGAGAATTTATTGGTTATATTAGAAGTTCGAATCACTTGAAATATCTCGTAGAGAAAGTCATTTCAAGCCACTTTATAATCATGCCTCTTGTCAGGCAAGCCTACGAACTTGAAAACTTGTGACGGAATAAAATAAGCCATAATACGAACTGGAAGCCGATCTCGGTATATTTCATCCATCCTGGTCGGAAAAAGTACCGGGAAAACCAGAAAAAAGGCAAAGCAAACACTTTAATTCCTTTTAAAAACGGCAATAAAGAAAATAACATAGAGAAGTGTGTATTGCGATAAAATGTTCCAATCGGAGAAGAAGCAACCCGGCAACACCGTGAGCTTTTCGTATCCAGCATATCCTTCATGGATGATGGTTAACATTTTATAAATCAAACATATTTAATAAAATAAAATAAAACTCATGCCGACACCTAATGAAACTGACCGACTTTTCAGAACAGGTATTATTGAGTGTAGCAGCCTGTTAATGAAGGGATCTCACTTTCAGTAGACCACTTGTATTACATTTCACAAAACTTTCTTTTTATTCTGACTGTGTACGTCATGTTCCAGATCTGGCATTTTATTAAAAAAAAAAAAAAAAGAGAGAGAGAGAGAAAAGAACGTTTTCGGTTTATCATATAAAAGAATACGAATTGGTTTGTTCGTGAAAACAATAAAAACGCACGGTCGGTTATTTTTTTGGTTGGCACCGCTGCGAAGGCAGGTAAAACCCGACAAAAATTTACCCGAACACCGTTCGATTCGATCCGAATGCATATTTGTTGCCCTCATTGTTGCATCCATTTGCTTGATTAAAGTGAAAGTTTCTGCACTCAATTAAACGGGAATCAAAGAATTTATTCATAGGGCTCGAATCCAATTTTTATTGTTTTTTCTCTTTTTACTTCGCTTTGTCGTAGCGAAAAATTGTAAATTTGACGTTCCTACATGATCAAAGCCCGTGAATTATTTCACGGAAATTCGGTCATCCCTGCAACGGCAACAAAAGCGACGCGCCCGAATCTTGGGAAATGATTTGATTTTAAATGCTTCAAACGCGAAAGGCGAGCGTTCACGGGAAAATTCCATCAGAAATTTTTTTTTATTCCCGGGAAAACCGGGAGCCGCGTTAGACGTTCTTTCCGAGGCGGCGGTGGAGAGCCCCCGAAAACCGTCGGAGAACGAGTAAGAGCGGAAGTAACTGGAAGATTCGATTTCGGCTGCGTGATAAAGGAAAAAACGAAGAATTTCTTCGGTGGTCAAGGGCAGCGAAGAAGAAAGTAGCGAAGTGACTAAAACTTGAACTTGAACGCACCGGAACTGATCGCGGAGTGTCCCACTTAACATTAAGTTGATTATTTATAACCGATTAATCGACCGACCGTATAAATTTTGTGTTCATTAGAATGGGAAATTTTTTACTGAATCGGGAACGAATCTCGGGGAAAATTACCGCGACAGCGGCGGCGAACGAACTCGAGCGCGCCCTCTTTCGGGCAGCGGGCCAGGAGACCAAAGCGCCCTCAAACGGCGATTTCTCCTAAACTTCCCCGGGAAGCCGTCCGAAAAAAAAAAATGACCTGCTCCCCGGCAGGGTAAAAAGGGAAAATTCACGTTCGGAATATTTAATAATTACCCGGTGACTAGGAATTCGCAGATGAGCATTTTCATTTCTCACAATGAATGCCGGAGAAAGTTTCGCTTCAAGATTTTGTGGAATGAAAACGAAAAAAAAATTGGGCACGTTAATTATCTTACTTCACTTTAATTAAAGCCGCGAAAGCAGAGGCAAGGGGAGAAAACGCAAAAGGGTTCGGGCGTGCCGTGGAAATTTTCCGAACGGCCCCCGCGATCACCGACCGGAAGCCGCGACGAACGGGATCGGGGGCAGGACTTCTTCGTTCGGGGAACCAATCAAAATCGACCTTCCGCAGGCGGATCGGATCCAAGAAAACCCATTCGCCACCGTAACCGAGCGCGCCCAGACAGGGGCTCCGACGCTTGTTTTTTTCTTTCGAGTATCGCACAACCGGAAGAAGGCAAATTGTCGGGCGTTTGAGGGAATTTGCCTTTTTTACGGTTTATCCGCGTTTTTCAGAATCCAGGTCAGCAGGTCCAATAAGTTTCCAGCATGAGTCTCGTTCGCTGCACAAATTGCACGGACGAATGGGAGTGTTACGTTTGCCTTATCCTAAAACTCTGGCTCTAATTAACTTAATTGTTATTATTAATTTTTTTTCCGAGCTCCATGTTGCGTTTTCCACAGCACCCAACACCAATTGTTTAAAAAGTAATAATAATGGTAACCTGCTAAATAACAGCATGCCTAAAATAACAGTTTTTTTTTTTTTTTTTTTTTACAAAAATGTTAGAAGTCTGCTGGTACCATCGTGGTTTCAATTTTTCTGGACCGTGTAATAAGCCGGTTCGTTTTTCATTTTTTTTTTTTTTTTATTTTGCGGCCGAAATACAAATATCTGGGGCGCAGGCTAAAGATATCGTTTCCGGCGCCGCAATTCCATTTCTTCTTCTGTTGGGAGGAGGGCACAGGCAGCGGGTGGGCCCGCATTATTTCGGAAAACGCAGTGCCAGAAAAAGAAAAAGAGCGTAAGAAACGGAAGACTGGAAAATCGAGTAAACCGGACAGACAAGCAAGAAGAAAGGAAAAACAAAAAACTAGTCATTTTGAGGAAAAAAAAAGTCACATTTCGAGCGAGTAACATTGAAGAACGTAATTTTTTTTTTTTTTTTTTAATCATAATAATATATAATTTTTTTTACGTCCAATGTTTTTTTTTCTCTTTTACGTTTTACTTCCCATTTATACAATAGTTGGTTCACAAGAACGGATATTTTTTCTTTTTTTTCCTGCAGCTCAAATCGGTTTCCGGCCCGTGTGTTCGAAAAATAAGCTCCGTCGGAACGAGCGTCTCTCCTTCTTTCTTTTCGAGTGCGAGAGAAAAAGAAAATGGCGCCGCAGCTTGCTTGACGAAGCGACGTGTCGTCGGGAGATCCGGAGTTACGAAAATTCAAATTGTTTCTCGGTTGCCCTACGTGACGTTAACAAAACAGGTCGTAAAAACAAAAAAAAAAAAATTTATGCTAAATATCATTGACGTGTTCGAAAAATGTATATTCGTGTAAGAAAAATTGTCGCGATCTTTCAAACGGAGACGACGGTTAATTCCAGATGTTTTCTTATACAAAAAAAAAAAAAAAAAAAAAAAACGAAGATATTGTTGGGGGGGAGGAATTGTTGATTTTGTTGGCGGTACTGGGTCATTAGGTGTGTTGACATGTCACAAAGCCGCCAGAACTTATTTCTTCGTTTCAACAAGCCGTTCACCGACTGAACGTGTTTGATTTTTTTCATTGCATTTGCTATTTACCTGTCTTCCATTCCCGACTCGATGTGCCACAAAAATCATTCGAGGATGGATTTTCATACATTTTATACTCAAACCACTCAAAGTTTCTCTTTATAATTTTACTTTATTCTTTTATAATTTTACGAGCATCATTCTGAAAATTTCTGTTCTTTTAATACTTATTTTTAAGAGAAGAAAAAAAATAAATAAATAAATAAATAAATAAAAAGAAAAGGACATTTGAAAAGAGAAGAATTTGACATTTGAAAAAGAAATACATTAAATTCGCATTCATTATATCGTCAAAACTTATTTTATTTTCTACAATCTCGCATAATCATATAAGCGTTACGCTATTTTTGTAAAGTGAAAAGTCATTTAAAACAGAAAGAAAAAAAAAGACCGATTCTATAAGAGACTACTAATACAAATTTTCAGTTCGTGTGGAAAAACCCATTGTTGTGACTCATGGAATTTTATAACCGATGAGAGCATTTGAAATTGCCCATTGTATAAATATTATAGACCTGAATTTAATTATCTAAATTTCAGTGTCGAAAATTCACTTTTTTGGAAGACAAATGGGGAGGGGGAGATGCTTAGAAGAAAGACAGAAAGAATTTGTGGAGATTTCAAAAGTACATTATAAAAAAAAAAAAAAAAAGAAGATCCAATTTCTACAATATAAAAAAGAATTAAATATATAAAATGTCATTGTTTTGACTCACGGTTAAGTTTATTTAATTTTTTCTTTAATGTAATATTAAGATGTCGATTAAGCTCCAGAATTAATCCAGATTTTCCTGTAGTATCCGTTTTTGCATGTAAAATCACTGCACAATATACGGTCTTTTTACTATATATCGCACCTTTATTTTCTTAACACTTGATATAAGAAAAAACCGCACTTTAATATTGAAAATTAATATATATTGTTCGATCCATAATCATACAAAAATTTGTCTTCTTTTAGTATTTTCTGCAATAGAAAAGAAAAAGAAATTATATTCAGATGAAATCGGTGTTACGGATAAAGTTTATATTTGGGAGAAAAACGGGGTACATGCTTAAATCCGGGATCCGATTTCTTTGCTTTTTATTTTTCTTCTTCAAATATCTGCATTATTCCCGCTGCTGTATTTTAAGAATTATAATTTTATTTTAAAAATTTCAAACAGCTCAGAAAAAAAATTGGGTCAAAAGTGAAATTAGACCTACTTCGAGGAGAAACCCTTAAGTTTTTGAATCGGGTTTTTAAATTTTCACTCCCTTTATCAAAAAAATGTTCATTGCCGTTTTCGCCCTGTTAAGGTATCGCGGTAAGGGACGTCAAACACACCCCCGAAGGAATAAAAAAAATTCAAGAAAACCTCATCGAGCGAAACCACCGAGTTTCACAACTATCGTATAAAAACTGATTTAGTATCATTGTACTTGACTGGAAAGATTGCCACCATCCCCTCTCTCAAGGATGTAACCCCCTCTTTCAAGGTCTTCGACAGTGGTACCAAAAGCAGGACATTATACTTTTGGTATAACACTTTCCATACGTAGCGTAAGGTGATACAGGAAGGCCGGTGTTATCCTTGCAAGAGACGGGTTCTTCAAACGAATCCGGTAGTAGAGTACCGGCAGTGTAAAAAGTCCCCGCTTAAGTCGCGTGAAAACACGACCGGAGGTACCAAACGGTAACCGAACGAGTGAATCGTATCCCGCCTATTGTAATCATGCGTCGTCGTCTTGTCTTTTTACCGTTTCACAGATTTCAACCGGGATTTGTACCACACGGGGATCGTTAGATGAAACTCTTCGACCCGGAAAACGAAGAGGCAATTCGATCTTCTTACGCGTCTCCCTGGCGTTATTGGTGAGTTATGCTGGTCCCTGAACTTGCTCTTGCAAAAGAAAGAAGAACATGCGGGAAGTGCCCGTCGGATTTGCGAAAAAAAAAATCCCCGAAAATTTCCCCCAAAAAAAAGAACCAACTATTAAAAAAAAAAAAGCAGACGAAATTTCTTTTTTCTCCAATGCGTGCCAGTTTCGACATGAGAAATCCAAGTAGTTTTTTTTTTGTTATTTTTTTCGTTTTTCGGTCGTTTCATCGGATGTTAAGACGCAGCAAATTTTACTAAAAAAAATTCGCATTTGACTTAAACAACGCCAGTTTTACACAATAAACGCCGATCGATTCGAAATATCGGTTGTAAGATACAAAGTTCCGTATTATTCCACTCTTAGGAATTCGGTTTTTAGATGACTCGGTTATAAGTTAATTTTTTTGACCGTGAAATCCTATTTCATATTTTTTTTAAACTTTTCCCGAGTCTTCTTTTGCGGATTGTTTCGTTATATCGTAACAAAATAGTATATTTTAAATAATAATTAAAACAATCGTTGTTTTAAATTTTATTTCACAATCCAACGGCGTTAAGGAATATCTCATTCCTTTCGTGAAAACATTGAATGCGCGATACATACATACACACAGTACGGCATCGAATAACATCCTATATTTAACATGCGACACGATGTTGAGGAATTACAAGATGTTTTGCGGTTATGGTAGTTGATTTCAAGCCTTGCTCAAATGCGAATACCTTTTCGTGTTTGTACACATTAAAAGTATTACACGAAAAATGTTATAATTTTATATATATTACTTATATATGTTAGCTTCTCATTATCGGACAGAAATTTAGTTAAAAACTGATAAAATATGCATAATTCTTACATGACTATAGAAAAATTGATTTAGTAATTTAGTAGTTTGGTTATTTATACAATTGTCATTAACAGTAACCAGTGATTGGTTTGCGATGCCTCTTTAAAAATCCATTTAAACCGCATTTAAATGTTACCGAATGATCTTTAAATTTGAAAAAAAATTAACCATAACACAAGTCCGATAAATTAAATTACCATAAGAGTGGCATGCAGCGCCGAACATTTCAAAACCATAAAAAGATGCCATGAACCATAAACGATTTTCGGTGTTTCTGCTTCGCTTCCAAACATTTTGCTGCAGCATTCGCAGGAAGAAATTTTACATGGGAAATCAAAATACGGCAAAATGCCCGGGAATTTCATCAATTTTTTCCAAATATCCGATCGACCGTAAACATTTAGAAGAACTATCCACGTTTAATCCATGTACCGTTATATGCGTAAATATAAGACTTGGTATCTCGAAAATGAAAGTTTTTGTTTGCTGATGCGGTGCCAAATGAAAATTTCACAGGTATTTATTGTGAATAAATATTAAAGATCAAACGGCCGGGGATTTTTCGCGCGTTCTCTCATTGCTCGATCGGCGTTCCTGACGGACGGAGGAGTCGCGGCAGCAAAAGCCCGAAAACGGCGACACTTCAAAAAAAAAAACCAGGAAGAAGGAACCATGGCTTTCATAGTCACCGCACAGAGATGCGGACCTGAAATATCTTTTGTCCCCGTTGACGGGTTCATCTCTGCGCAAGGCGATTGTAACGTGACTGTTCATCAACTGCAAAAATTGTCGCGAGACGCGAGAAAAAAAGAAATATTGTCTTCTCCGCCGGGAACCTGATTGATATTTCGAAAATAATGAGTTAATTTTACGATAAAACGCTTATTTATAAATATACTTAGCTTATTCCGATACGGAGACACACGCTTCCTAATTTCATAACAGAACACTGACCATAATCTAACCGCAGGCTCGTCTGAACACGGTTATGACAAAATTCTATTTAAATGATCGCGAGCCGCACTTCCAATAAAAAAAAAAAAATCAATACTGATTTTATGTAAATCTTTATACAACATAAACTATACTCCTTGCTGTAAATTGGTTTTGAGCGTTTGTCAACAGAAGTGGGGTGTAAGTCGTAATTTTTCACTCATTCCTGAGGAGAACACCGACAGTGATAACTTTACGGACAACGTTCGAATCTGCCACCGCGCTTTAAGGATCAATCTGATTTAAGCTTGCCAATAACCAGCTCGCGAAATCGGCAGTCATCAACTCGGAAGAAAGAAGTATTAGCACATTGGATCCGGGACGAAGAGCGACAGCAGGGGCCAGATCACGAAGGAACCGAAATGGTTACGTCCCTACATCGATCACGCTGTAAATTGTAATTGCACAGCGAATAAGAAAAGAGACGTTTCGCTAGAATTATTCGAGATATGTGTAAAATAAGGTTACCGAGGATGGCCAGACCTGCGGCTTAAGGAGAAAAAATATGTGAATAGACAAATACCGTGGAAACCGGACCGTGGTTTGTTACTCGTGCAATGAGTGACAAACGCTGATTCACTAATAAAAAAAAGAAAAAAAATCTGTGGTTCTTCATATACTGGATTGCTGGAGGTTAGTTTTGGCCTTCTGCTAAAGTCTTTGTCTCATTAAATAACCTTCTGGTTATTTGTCTTCGCTCGTCAATAACAACCACGGGCCTTTTTACGTTGTTTTTCGGCCTGGCACAAAGTGGAAGAATAATGTTTCATGGTCAGGTTATGCATTTTCCTCGCTTCTGTATCGGGCATTTTCTCCCATTTCCACAAATCCCTCCTTTTCTTAAGACATCCCACCCTAGCATGCAGAGGTGCGCATATCATTACAACGATGTCCGGTTATATAAGACGCGGAATTTGTTGTTGTACATCAAAACGTCAATAACGCAAGCAGACGACTTTTTCTTCTTCTTCTTCTTCCAAACAAAAGCGTGGCAATGCACCAGACTATTTCCACTGCAGTTACTTTCTTACACAAAAAAATCGTGCCACAAACGAGAAAAAGGTTTTATTTCTTGGATCGCGTTATTTTCGAATCGCGTAAAAAAAAAAAATGCTTGGCCTAATCCGAATAATTTTTTGTAATTTTCAGTTATTTTCAATACATTAAATGTCTGGCGTTTTTTTATTGTGTGAAAGGAATTTGATTCCAACCCACATAAGACACAAAATCAAGTCGCAATTTTATTGAAAAGAAGTTCCGTATTACATACACAGTGGTAAAAAGTCATATAAATATTGCTACATATTCGGCCCAGATGAAATTTTCGGTTGCGGCGTCCATAAAGAAAGATAAAGCCTTTAGGATGACTGCGCAAAATAACAGAAAATAAAATAAGACACCACCATTCCCTGTGGGCGGGTGAGTTCCAGAGTCAATAATCATTTAATTGTATGATTTCACATTAATATGGGGGATGCTAACCAAATACTTGACTGGGAGAGGGAGGATGATGTACCGGGATGCTGCAAGAGGATATGCCAAAAAACGCCACAGGAAAACGCCGGAAAACTCTTTATGCTAAGAATACAGAGAAAGGCGAGGACATTGCATGCGGTTGCATAACGGGGGTAAAAGATATGAATAAAGAGCATCATCCCTGAGGGTGTACGTGAAACCCCATAATAATCCAAATCGTCCGACCAAATTGAATACACAGATTCGTCAGATAAATTTCACACTTAACTGAGAACAATATTCGCTCGTGTTTCTGCACTAAAAACATGGTTCCACGCGGTGAGGATTCCCTCATTCGTGCATCAAAACAGCGACCGCAGTGCACAGACGGATTGGTTTGAGCACGAAACATAAAAAAAAAAAAAAAAAAAAAAAAAAAAAAAAAGGGGATCTTCAGGTCGAGTGCCTGACAGAGAAAAAAGAAATTCCCAAGGGTATGTCTAACGCTGCACAATGAACGGGTGCCCTTTTGTGGGACGTGCCACGTCCGGGGATACCATTTTTTACCTCGCCTCAAAAGAAAACTTCTCGCCCAAAAAAAGAGATCGAACCTAGTTAAGAATCGACAAAAACCTTGACACAAATATTGAAAATGCCTTTACAAGTAAACATTCGGCTCTTGGGTTAACCGGAAAGTGGTTACCTGTTCCCATGAACCGCAGGATGCGCGCAGTCACCATCGGGAATGGTTTTCCCACGTAACGTTTGCGCATCTACGTAAAGTGACGAGTGATCCACCATTCGACGTTCGGGGCCCGGGTCCCGAGGTGACAGCGAACGCCAACCGGACGGGTGCCTCCTCGCTGCGAACGCCGCACGTACAAATTTCGAGAAGGTCGCCTCGGCGAAGCTTGCTGTTCCATCGAATGCTGCGTGTCGTGAAATTTGTCCAGGTTCTCGAAACTCAAAACGAAAGGGTGCGGCGTTGACCTTAGAAAAAACCGAAAATGGTACAAAAAAGTGAGACAAATTTCCCTTTGAGACGTATAAAAAATATGAACAATATCATGTCGCTCTGAAAGGTATAGGCGCCCTGTTGGTCACATATGTGGACAGTTAGTTCTGGGACAATTTTTTAAATTTCACATGCCTTCGATACGCGAAAATAATATTACGTGCGCTTGAAAATATGAAACTTTCGAATCCCGTGAGACATTTGTATGACAGGTTAAAGTTAAATGTTTCTTTATTAATACGAATTTGGAAGCATTTTTTTCTTTTCTTTTTGTAAATACAATGAATATATCGAGTATGATAGTTAAACGCGCTCCCGCACTTACACGAACACATACATATCCGCATATTATTTTGTTCTTTATCGTTCGATGTATTTATCAATAAATATTTTCCTAATGGATGCTTTAATTTGTCATGATGTGACATTGTTACTTATAAAAAATTAAAAAAAAAAAAATGGAAGATTCAGGACCAAGCTCTTATTTTTCGATGCAAGTCTTGTATAATGCATTACATAAGGCTTACAGGTTAAGTAGTAACAAGTCGGTTGTAAGTATTGTAATTTTTTTGTGGACAGTAAAACATAGAATAGCTAAGTTAGTATTTATAATTCGAAAATATTTTGATGGCGTACCAGTATCTGAACGCATTAGGAAACGTGATAAAGTGTTTGCACGTTTTGAACTTTAGATTGAGCCCTACATGCAATTGACATACTTGTTATAGGGGTAAATTTTCACTATCGAAATATTCGCTGGCTAAATTTTGCGTATCCTGTTAGATCGGGAATTAAAAAGTCGAAAATTCAGCAAATTTTCTTTTCAATTTTTTTTTTTTATCAAAGTAAAATAGTCTAAAATAAAATTGACAAGCAGGTTAAATAGTTGTTAATTATTCTGTCAAGTGATTAACATTAAACGTGCGTTTGTTGTCTTTGCCCGAATTAGTCACTCATTTAAAAATACTTTGCTCCATTATCATTGTAATAACTTTAAAAAGTGTTGCTGGTGCCCTAAAGGATCGTGCAAAGTGGAAGGATCGAACTCATCGCGGTGCGATGCCGTGCGGGAACACTTAAAGGTTAAAGATTTGCATTTTTTCAAGATGATCCGGAAAAGAACGAAAAACCAACCGTGGTCAATCTCGCCGTGGAGTTTCGGAAAGATGAATCCGGTAGATCGAGACCAGACCAATAATATTTCATGTTAGGAATGTCCTCCTTTATGGATTTGAGGCATGGAAAACATATTAAACGGACCTTTACTAATAGATGCCTCGGGAAACGTTTTAGAATTTATCGGCCGAAAGCTATTTCCAATCAAGAATCACGGCACAAGTGTAAATTACCTGGACGCGCCGGATGGGAATGTTCGTTAGCTTCGAAGCACAAAAAAAGGGAACGAGCTATTGAAAACCGTTAAAAACGGCAAAAAATTTTGCAGTTTTGACTTAAAAAGACAGAAGAAAACTGACATTTCGGGGATGACGACCGCAGCACGGAAGACGAACCGAAAATTCGCGACTTTGAAAATTTAAAAAGTCGCTGCCAACCTTAACACAAAAATTAAGGCGCCGAAGCCTCCTCAAAATGGAAGCCATCATTTTTTTTTAAATTTTAATTTGAAATTTCGCCAACTTTCGTTTCCAGTTCATCGACGAACTGTAACGCAATTTAACATTCGAGGAATGTGCAACGAAAACATAATATCTGGGACAAAACGAAGATGATTTATTCGAAAAGAAAAGAAAAAAAAAAAAAAAAAAAAGAAAAAGGAAAAGAAAAAAGGAAAAAGGAAAAAGTCCGAATAAGCCTCCGAGATTCTTATGTCATAAGCGAGCTGCCAAAAAAAATCAAGTTTTTCGCGTTGTTACCCAGAAATAAGTACACGAAGATGTTATCAATTAACCCGGATACGTAAATAACCTGATCTGCTTTACATATAAATAAAGCGTCGATGACGAAAAGGACCGGAAAGATGGGGCCGCCTCGGGATACGGTAATTTCGGGCACGAATTTTCAAAAATCACGCCTCCCTGCCCGGAATCATGTCGGCCACATCCGAATACGAGAAACCCATTCTCCGTTAGATCACCCGTAGAAACTCATAGGCCGAGGATTTTATGTTGTCGAAAGATTCCATTCAACCTGTGAAAATTCGGATTTTAAGAGCACAATTATATAATGCAGTGAAATAGATCGCTTTTTGCCTTTTTTTTTTTTTTTTTTTGTTGTTCAGACATTGGGCTTGTTTCGTCTGCGGGCAAAAAAGGATTCAGACTGCAATCAGGACTTATAAATAATGCAACCAACTCCGTTGTAAAAGTTTCTTTTTATTGTTCAAGATCATATTTTTCACCCGTTTTTTTTTTTTTTTATTCAATTCATGAAAAGAAAAAAAGAATGCAGGACAACTTTGTTTTAATGTTGAAATAAGCAACGTACACATTTTAAGCTTCGTACTTTTTTTCAGTGGCAAAGACCGCCGCGCTGGTTCCCGAAAGAGAAAAAATTCGACGTCCAAAAATATGCACATCCTTATTTGAAGTAAAATATTTATGTATATACATCTGCCGGGTTAATTTATTTTTCTCGTTGCGACAGGTTTCTGCCGCTGCTGAACCCGAAAATTGTCAGTGTAAAAAGAGAAAAAAAGATCACGAGGAAGTAGTTTTTACCTTTTAAATGTTAAACGACGTTGCGGAATTGGTTTATCTTTATTATTTTCCGCATGGGTTTTCGGCTTGCTTTTTTTCCTGTCTCTCAAGCACCCCCCGGGAAAACCGAGCCCTACTCGAACGTTCAGAGCCGGTCACGACGCGGTGGTGAATTTTCCCCTCGCGATAACTGGAAAAAACGCTTTTCCGCTCAAAAAATCCCTCCCCGTCAGGTGGCAAAAGACAGGTTGCTTCCGCTTCCCCTCGGGCCCGTCCGGGCGGAAGGTTGAGCCGGGGTTACGGCGAACCTTTCGCTGTCCGACCGCGTCGCGCGATTCGCCTTGGCGTCCCGGGCGCCCGCGAAACGCCGGCGGACGAAGTGCGGAAACGAAATTTCCGAATTTGAAATTGAATAATCGAATTACATAAATAGTCCAAATGCGACCACGTGGAATTTGAGTGAGACGAGCCTTGAGTCACAGATCCGGGTCTGCCCGGCCAGGTACAGTTAGGTATATTTTAATAACAAATTGAATATCCTTGTGCGTCGGTTCGGTTTTACTGCACCGTAACCTAAACCAACGCTGTTACCGGTTTTTTTTTTTTTTTTCGTCTGCTTTTATTTATGTCAAGGACGAGTCGCACGTTTAACGACTCTGGAGGTAAATGACTTTGGCGGCAGAAGAAGGAAATTGCTCGCGAGAGGAAAGCTGTCGCGAGCGCGGACGACGCTGCTGGACGCAGAGATCCGGAACGAAAAATTGCACGAAACGGACCGAGATCAACGTGCAAATGCGCGCAATCTAATTTTCTTGAAGTGCTGATGCTGTCGTTTCCCGATTATGCCGCTGCAAAGGGAATTTATGTTTGAACGAAATGTTGCCAACTTAACTCTTCCGTTGCATAAATTTTTGCTGTTTTGTACCAGCAAAGGTTCGAACCGCGATCTAAACTTCGACGGTCACCCAAAGCAATGTATTTTGATTTTGCATTACGTAAATAAAAAAATTCGTTTTTTTTGAGCGTCAAGACGTGTTACAGATAAATGATGCATTTATGCTTGTGTCGATAGATAAAGTGATATGTTCGTTTATTTTTATTCCGCGTAAATGTTAAAATGATCTTCCCTTAACAAACGATCCCGATGCATTCGGGTATATTCATTAAGCTGCGATACATCGAAGATCCCCAAATTAAACTATGCGCTACGGTTTAAAAGTACTGAGGAAAAAGCAAAAATCCTGTCTTATATTATTATAAGTAAATCACATTTTACATTATAAGTATACATTATAAGTAAACATTATAAGTAAATCGGGATGCACAGAGTCTGTACCTGTTAAACCCAAAAGATTGTCGAGGGGATAATTACGGCAATATCTGTTACAAAGGCGAACTTTTAACTTTGAATCCAAGAAATTTTTAAATATTAAACAATATAATTTTCATATTTCGCTCCTTTTTCCTTTATTTCTTTCCTGAAAAATATTAGCAGATTGTTCGCCACGGCAGTTCGGCTTACACGTATGTGTTATATGATGAATAATTTTTTCGAACCTTTTTGTTTTTTTTTTTTTTTTTTGTATGGTAAAAACCTTTACAAGCATTTTGTATTTTTTCACATGGCAGAATGTCTCTCACAACAAGGAGCAAAATAACTTTACTTTTTTTGTTTAATAAAGAAAATTCGTAATTCCCGTAAATTTTTCTACACGCCATCGGCGACCCACAATTTTCACTCTATAAAAACCCAAAAGGTTCATTGTTATTATTGCCGCCAATAAATCAATACTTTTTTATGCCCTTTTCTTTTCTTTGTGCTTATGTTATTTGTTGTTGTTGTTGTTGTTGTATGTGTATATATATTTATTTTGATGTTTCCAAAAATGAGGGCTTCATAAATATTTTCCCAAATTTTGGTCACAGTCCGTCCTTTCGTGTACTTGACGACTTATTCATTTCATTTTATTATTTTTTTTTTCTCCTCCCGAAACCTCATATGTCACCTTTTCTTCGTTTTCTTTCTCCCTTGGCGACACCTTTTTGAGCTGGGAAAATGAAAAAAAAAAGCACCGCAAGGGTAAGAGGAGGCAAAAAAAGAATGTTTTACTAACCTACTAAGGAAGAATGATCGAAGACTTTCTATTTTTGCATATTCCTTCGCGTTTGGATCGCGTGCCGAACGGCAGCGGTAAAAGGAACGGGAAAAAGC
Source organism: Ricinus marginatus (assembly GCA_028565995.1). Lineage (NCBI taxonomy): Eukaryota > Metazoa > Arthropoda > Insecta > Psocodea > Ricinidae > Ricinus > Ricinus marginatus. Next base: position 50,883 of record JAOWBB010008771.1, on the reverse strand, counting down.
GATGCTGAAATGTCGGAAATAACAAAAAACTGCAGTTTTTCATCCGAACGCGAACCTAAAATCAGATGAGTCGTTTTTGCAATGCAATTCGCCCATTAAAAGGACATCACAATACCTGGAAGGTTCATTCGCATTTGGAGTTCACTCACCTGAGTTGAAAAATACAGAAGAAAAGAACCTCCCGCCAGTCGTATTATTATATTTTGGGTTTGTTTCTTTTTCTTTTCCGGTCTTTTTCCTTGGAGGGAAACAGTTTGATTGTCGGCAAGCGTGAAACGAACTGTTTGATGCCAAATTCGATGCTGTAAATGAAGGTTCCTTTAACCGTGCCCATTTTGTACCTGAGATGCGGAGTGCGCTTTCAACAGACTAATCCTTTTGTTGGGCCGCCGAATGGAGGAACTTCCGGAACTTCGATGCCGAAGTCGAATCGCCGACGTTCGGCACCGGTACGGGATGGTCGAACAACTCCAGTCAAATTAAGCGGTAAATTGCAAACTTCCTCCGTCCGGCATGATGCTTTCCAAATCGTTCTCGTTCGGCGTGAGCTCTTGCGCTTCGCGTGCGCAAATGATCAAGTTGCGATCAACCGCCTCCCTCGGTCTTCCGGGGACCGAAGCCTGGGATTTCCGGATGGCAAAACCGAAGGGGATAGCTCGGACCGTTCGCCGGGCAACGTCGCTTTAAAATGCGAAACGAAATATGTAATGGAATAAGAGGCTTTCCAGCAAAAGAAACAATTTGGCTTCTGATATCGGTATCACACGAAAATAATTTCGACAACCTTCCTTATTAGCGCATAATGTTCGATATTTAAAAAATAAAATAAATTTTTACTTAAACAAAAGAAACGAGCGAGAAAATGACAAATCGCAAACGCGTTGTGCGGTATTTGAAAACTTCCATTTACATGTTATTTTATCCATAAAAATGAATTTTCCGAGCAGGTTCTGAACATGTAAAATCTTCACCCACTGGTTTACTGCTTCGCGATCGAATTTTTTTTTTCTTTTTTTTTTTTACATCTTCATCGACAATCAAAAAGGTAGCTTTCGATATATATATATATATATATATATATATATAACAAAAACAAAAATAACATCGTTTCAAGCACGGTCTTACAACAAAGTTAAGTTAAGGCATGGTCTTTGACCAATTGACCGGCCACGTATGTGGACGCTTTTTTAATCCCGCGAAATGTAAATTTGAAAAAATTGACGGAAAGGGAAAAAGGAAATTTTCGCAGCAGTTAACGAAGTCAGACGGGGAAATTCTTTCGGATAATTTGTGCCCCCCCCCGTCTGAATTTCCCGGACGCAACCGTCCACCAATTCTTTCCGTGGCACATTTTCCTTTTCGTCGATGTTGAAATGGAAATTGTTCCCAATAAATCCACGTAAAAAGGTCCCTCTCTCCCCAAGCGGCTGTAGAAAATTAATTTGACAATCGTTATCGCAACGCATGCATCGCGCACAACGTGTAACAACATTATTTAATGTTTGAAGCGAATTAAATAACTCCGGGATAACTTTTCTGTCCCGGTTGCATAAGAGCTGAATAATATTTACATGTAATACGAAGAAGGATTCAAATTTTTCATTTCGCCCGATGTTTTCCTCGTAGGGGCGCACGGAGAAACAATAATAATAAAGTTCCAAATCAAATTTTTGGCGTGAATGCGATTTAATATTAATTCCGGTTTTATAACGTGGAACTTCGGAAAATTTTTGCGTTCGTGCTGCATCTGTAAAACGGAAACACCTAAGAGGGCAGAGATACGAAGAGTGGACAATACGTTTTCGGAATACAATTCGCTCAAGCGCGGGGTTTGGTCATGTAAAATAATATTTATGTTCATTATTAAAAGGCAAGAATCTAATTAAATTGTCAAAAAATCGTCTTAGCTTGTGCGGATGAAATTATACGGTAACAAGGGTTTTGTAATATATATTAGGGATTTTGCTTTTTAATGTAGTTAGAAAATTAAATTTTTTTCTCACCCTTTGTTATATCCCTTAAGTTGTAAAATTAAAAAGAAAAAATAAATTATGCGGAAAATTTTGAAACGTTAAAAACGAGCTTTCTTCTCGTATCGCGAAAATATTACCTGAACTACCGTGGTGTCGAAGTTAAAAATTTCGAAGTAATAAATTATATCTGCGGTGCCATATATGAAAATATCGTAATTCGTTCTGATATTAATTTCATTATTTCTCTCCGAGGCGAAGTAATATAAAAATATATATAAGAAATCCAAGTGAGAAAGAGATATCATTGTAATATAAAAAACTTGTATTAAAGGTTTTGTAAATGGAAGAACTATCTACGAAATAATTTATTATTATAATTGCCTCCGTCGAGATGGAATCTCTATAGAGAATGTCATATTTTCTCCTACGTGAAAGAGAATAATCCAACCAGCGACAATTCCACACCGGAATGCAATACTTTAACTAAAATGCTACATTTTCTTCATCGATGTTAATTATCTCAGTGATGTTATTAACTATATTTATCGAATGATATGTTAAGTGCGTTTGCCGGAATTCGATAAAGGAGCTTTTATTTTTCATTAGGAAACTTACCACGATCTTAAAAAAAGTTTTAAAACAAATTTCGCCTCAGTTACCGGGCATTTGAAAAAATTTCGGGCGAAAATTCAACCGCCTCGAGGGCGAGAACTCGCAGGGGCAAACAAGGCGTTCGGAAATTCGTAAGATTTGACAACATTCAAAACGGCAACCGAGGGAATCGGCCCTTCGAGGAGGCGGTGGAACGGAAAGACGCGCTTCCCGAACGGGCCCTTCCGTCGAATCGATTCGCTGTGCCTCCGAGGGGAAGGGGCGTGCTGCGGGAGCTCGATGTTTTTCTTCTTCCCCGTTAGGAAACAAACGGAAAGAGGACTTCCATTTTTCTCCTCTCGCAAGTGCACGTAATTAAGATCATTAAGAAGATGAATAAGAAAATGAGATTTAGGCTGCGGGTCAAAATCATTTAATTTACCATTCCTCTTATGCGGAACAGATGGGCTCCATCATACATTTCGATGACAGTGAGAAAATACCGAGGATGCACGGTAAAAGTATTTTTATTTCTAGACGCTACTTCGTCGTTTGCAATAAAAATAAGAAAAAATAAAAATATTTCGCCGTTTAAAATCCATTCACTGTTTATGGCGTAATAAATTTTTATGGTTCTCAACTGTCTTGGAGGATGGCGATCGAATGGCGAGCGCCCGTTATAAAACAGGGTTCGATCGGATTGAAACATTCCCAGGTAGTTTTTTTTTTTTTTTTTTTTTCTGGTTTTGCGACCGGGGAAACGCGAACCGAATCCGGAAAACCGAATGCCAGGGGAAAGGGAAAATTGAATCAAGCGCGCAGTGACAGCAGCGGCAAACTCTTTTATCCATCGACGGCTTTGGAGTCGACCCGAAGGATCCGCGAAAACTTCGTGGCATCAGACAGGGGAAGTTTGACCGAAACGCGCCTCCAACGGCAGGGACGGCGACCGAACTTGACAGCGCAGCGAAAATTGAAGTTTCTTTCTTTTACACGCGCGCGCATACATGTGCACACATATTAATACTTTCCATAATGAAAACAATTTCCCATTTTATGCAGAACAATGCGGGGCATGAGTTATTAATTTCATATGTTATTATGAAAAAAGAAAAATGAAGGTTACGGGGACATAAAGATGATTATGCTAACTTTTTAATCAAGATACCTTTGGACATTTGGAAGATGATGAATAAGAAATGAATCGTTAAAAACCTGGGAGTAGGTAAAAAGTTAATGGCGGCCTCGCGAAGAGGTTTTTTTTTTTTTTTTTTTTTTAAGGTGTGCTGGAGGCAGGCAAAAATCGGGACCCGTAAGAGACACGAGGGGTTTTCGACCGAATAATGTTGTCGTTGCGAAACGGACGATAAATAATGATTTCGAAAAGTGTAAAAACAATGAACGACACAAATAAAACCAGCTTGAAGTTCGTGTCGCTGGATAATGTCGGATTTGTGCAAGTGGACGTCACGTGCGACCCGAGACGCTTCCGCTGCGGAAATTTCGCCAGCGCAGAGTAAAAGGCTGCCGTCTAATGAAGGCTCCACGTTTAAAACTCATCTCCAGATAAATAAATCTGGAAGGCGGAAAATTCGTTTTTTTTTTTTTCTGTTTGCTGGAATTCTGTTTCCACGTCGGGCTATCGACCCCGAATCCGGAAGAGTGTAACGCGCCGAATTTTTTTTTTTTTTTTTTTAAAAGGCAGAAAATGAAATATTACCCTGAACTGCAACAATGTTGCACGTAGATATTAAATGAAAAGAATGGAAGAATGGATTCCTGTCAAATTTCACCAAAGCAAGGGGCATCCTTTCAAAGAGTACAATTACCCCGCGCGCGGGTACACCCTCGATCCTTTCACGGGGGTTTTTCGCACCTTCACGAAAAGGCCAAGAAAAATGGTTCGGCGACGCACCTCTCAGGTTGCCAATTGTGATCGGGGGGGGGGGAAAGGGAGGAATACGCGGAGAACTTCCTGGGTGAGTGAACCCATTTGGGAAAAAGGAGAAAACAATGAGAGGGAGAGAGAAAAAAAATCACAACGTACCTGGCCCAGGTAGGAGAAGAAAAGGAATTGGCACTCTCAGGTTTTCAAAATATTTTGACCACCCTTTGTTCGAGACAAGAAAAAGAAAAATTTCTCTTGCGCGCTTCCATTGTGTTGCCCCGAACGCTTCCTTATTCGCCAAAGTTCAATGCCTGCCGGGGCAATTTTTCATTAACGTTCCGCCGGTTCTTTTTTTTTTATTTTCTTTTATTTTTCCTCTTTTTAGAGCGAAGGTTCGCGAGAGGGGATCCTCCCTCACCTCCTCGAGGGGGTTGTTCGACCCCTTGCCGCCAAAAAGGGTGGCGACTCTAGTCTCCGGGAACGGGTCTCGACCGCGGGATTTTGGTTCGACTTTTCCTCTTTTACCAAATATTCCCCAGAAATTTGGATTTTATTTAAATAGTACACGTTTTTGTTTTTACAAAAATATTCTAATGTTACACTGGGTCTAATGTCTGGGTCGGCATCTTGCACCGGAGCTTCGTTCTATGACAGCTTTACGATAATCATTTTCCCTCAAACGAATCCGACGTTTAATCCTGAAAAAACAGAAGTTAAAAAAATGTAACATTAATCCTCACGTTATTTAAAAAAATGAATAAAAAATTGCAACTGCTAAATTATGTATGTACAGCGTTATAAATTAATATTGAGATTATCGCAGGAGAATATAATGTAATATCAATTGTTGCGGTTTAAATTAACATTAAAAACCTTTTTAACTATTTCGAATTTAATCCTTAACTTATAAATCCAAACTGACAAACATATATATATATATATATAGAAAAGGATGGTGAATGTTTTATGCGGGGGAATCAATCAGGAAAAATTAAGGGATTTGACTTTATGACGTCGGTACAAATCGCTTTCATATTATCAATATCAGATCATTCAATTAGAAAGTGTAGAAGAAAAATATATATATATAATTGACATTAAATTACAATACGGAATACAAATTATTCGTCCGCATTTACACTTACAGCCATCTCGGTTTCATCAAGTTTCAAACGTGGATTTCAATAAATTCTTGAGTTTAATGGATCTAACATTTGACCTGCCATTAAGGCGACATTCGTTGTTGTGTCCATAACGAAATAGAGAAACGGATGGGAAGCAATAAAGTCGTCGTTTACATCTCTGGCAGCCATCGTACCTGCAAATGGAAAATGCGACTCGCGTCAGAAGCATCTCCGCTCTCTTTCATTCGCCGTTTCCTCTCTCACGAAGCCGGGCAAATCCCAAATGCGACGAGGTGAAAAGAAAGTTCTTACGGGTTTGTATGTCCAGTATTTCCACATAATTCCTTATGACGACGGTCACCGACTGCTCGATGTTGCGGACGTACAGATCCGGATCCGTTGTCATTCCGGATAAATCCGATTTTCGAGGATCGAACACGTCCCAGATCCCGAGCTGAAACGACAGGCGTAAAAATCATTTTCCCCCCGTTCAACTGCGCGTTTCGCTCCTTTTCCCAGCCGAAACGCCGGAAGGTTAGGCGGCAAGACGGCGTCCCGAGAGGAACCGCGGGACCCATTGGGAAAAGGTTTTAACTTGTATAGCGAAAGGCCGAAAAAACGATCGAAGCTTTGACTGTGCAACGCCACAGAAGAAAGTGCGAAATCCTGACAAACGCTCATGGCGCGAAATCCGCTATGATATCCCACAAATTCTTGATATTAACAAATGGTAACTTTCACAACTGCATAGATATTAAAAATATATAAAAAGCGAAAATTTTCATTGATGCGCAGGATGAGATAATGCCTTTCCACAAATGCGATCTTATTCTCCGTGTTTATTTACTAATTTTAACTGCCGCCCGTTTGTTGTCTCATGTTCGCTTGCTAATTTATTTTCTTTTTCGGTCTTTCCTCTTACTTTTTGCAAAGTTGGAGTTAGGATGACGAAGCCTTCTACCATGAAAGTGGGTACCATGGCTTTGACTCTTGCAGGGCGCAGGACGTCGATGACGTTCCTCAGAGAATATGCCGTGAGATCGTAAATCAACTGCCTCAAGCCTCGCCTTTCGACCGGCAGAATTATGAGCAACTTGTAGCGCTCGTCCTGAAACATGTTTGGAATAAGGCTTAGCTTCGCGTTTGGGTAACCCCTTTCGAATGGCGGACGAAGTTGTGCAGCGAGATGTTCTGCAACCGGCGTTGCAAGCTTAGGAGCAAGCTGATTCAGCTGAATTATTTGTTGAAACTTCTTCGCGGCGCCTCCCGCCGTTAAATGAGCCTTGAAGGAAAAAAGGAGTGAAGCGAGTGAAAACCGCGGTTCGTGCTGTTGGCAATGCACTCGAACTTGCGAAAGTTCGCCCGCCAGCAGCGGAGGCGACGTTTAAACAAATAAAACTTGATTCGGTTTTCAAATTTTTTAAAAAAATAAAAAGTCCCGCTCAAGTTTCGCTGCTTCATCTCTGCATTTCTTGTTATGCCCGTGCTCCCCTTACACCGAGATAACTCCATCCGTTAATAATACAAATTATCCTGTATATTTAAATTTTTAAATTGGCACCGTGTCGAGCTGTCGGCTCCTGGTCCAAAGGCGAGTGCGAGAAGAAGATTCGCGATTGCTTTCCTGTGGTGACACTCACGTCTAAGGGAAATTCCAAAGCCTTGCAGTGCAGTCTGGGTATGTAAGCGAATGGAAAAATGTTCGTGTACGTCATCATCGGTACCGGCGTGTCAATGGCTCCATCCACCAGGAACAAAAACCGCGGCAGGGCTCGGTATAAACTGTAATCCTTGGACACGTGGCTGTCGAACATTCCGTTTTGCAGTTGCAAACTCAGATCCGGAACCACGGGAACCTTAAGGAAATCTGCAATGTTTCGGCAAAGGTTAATTTGCATCACCTCAAATGGATGTTGACGGCAAAGAGCCGAATAATGTTTGTTTCGTGCGACAAATAAGACAGGGCGTGCAGCGCGGATCTCCCGCAGAGCCGACTCCGCACGCAGTGCGTTCGGCGATAAAATCGGACGGTACCCGACAGCGTGCGCTTTTCTTTTCCGGAACGGGAACATTCTCTCATCCCACTGTTTAGCGCGGCAAACGTTTGAAAATCCATCGGCCTCGTTTCCGGTTGGGGATTCGCATCCGCTCGCACCGCAGCTCTTTCCGAACCGTTCGCTTCATTTGCGGCGAATGCGTCGCTTCCGTTTCCAAATCTTTCAAAAGCGGAAATTCTCGGGTAGCGGCTCCGAGAGTTGGTTCTCGTTGTGCCCCACGCAGAAACTAGTCTTCGATTCCGAATGCTGCCTCCGCCGCTGTCAGCTGCAGTCTTTAACTTCGATAGGAACTCAAAAAGCGTCTCAGGCGTCAAATCCGAGCTGTCTTCTGCAGCGAGAACACCTTCGGAATCTTCCCGAATCTGCGACGCAGTCGAATCATAACGTTCCACAGTTTTTTCTGCATTTTCGATCGAATCTGAAATAAGTAAGGAATCCCTTCAAATTTCTGCAATACTAACACTTCCGATTTGTAAAAATTTTTTTACAGCATCAAAATACCGTTCCATTTATTTGGAAAGTAATCAGAATTATTTTATATTTATCATCATTACATTCAGGAAGATCGCGAGTTCGGTGAAAAGAAAAATTTCCACTGCACTTTTGGATTTCCCAGCGCAGGAATGGGGAATTTTTTCGAGCTGAGAAAATTTCAAATTTTCAGTATTCAGAGCACTTTGCAGCCTTGCCGCTGCAGAGGGAGCTACCATTTCTGATGCGTTAAATCAAAGGGAGAGGATTTCATCTGCAAATGTTACGGTTGGACATATTCAGATTTTGTGCCATTATTTTTTCAGTTAACATAAAATCCACAATTCCTCACAAATTACCACGGGTCCAATCCCTCGATGCTAAAAATTTAACATGGAAGTACTCAAGAAAAAACCCTACATAATTTACCATTCGCGTTAGATGTATTTTCTGATTTCGTGTCATAATACGAGAAATTGTGATGGCTTTCAGCTGGAGGAATTAACATCCCATTGTCCAATTCGTATTTCACCCCTCCTTGCTCATGCTGGAAAGAGAATAACTAAATTTTACGTATGTATATGTTGACGCATCGGAAAATTATATGAAGTTCTTACATCGAAGCTCGATGTCGAATAAACGACATTTAAAATATACCCCACATATTGTGCGATAAGATTTGTATGGGAAAAACGAGCATTTACATATCGGAACATTTAGCATCAAAAAAAAGTTAGTTTGAAGAACTTTTATACATGTAATTGATCCATTTAAACCGTTCCTAAGTTTAACTTTTAACGAAATGGATGGGACGACGCAGATAATTTAAATTAGTGGAAAATATGATATTTTGGATCCGTTAACGGTGAAATGGATTAGGTTTCCAAACTGTTTTGGAAGCGTAAATGTTTTTTCGAAAAATCAGCATAAATCCAAATTTTGCCTAAGTGAAATAAGGAATGTAATACAAAATAAAAAAGAGAACCGAAACGTATCAGAGTCCCGTTGAATATACATATACTGTTCTGGTAAACCAAGTGAAAAGATCAGACCTCGAAATTTCAGGTTCAGGTTTTAATCCGTTCGGGCTCAAGGTTTACGCGCGAAGCCTTTGCTTATTAATTTTTTCCTATTTTCCAGGCTTCGAACGTCGCGAAAAACCCTTCATTTAGTGGCTGCAATAAGATTATTAAAATTTCCTGGGCTGCCCCGCGGACGTTCTTAAACCTGAGATTTTCAAACGGACTGACCCCGTCAGCAGGCAAATCATCAAGCGCCCTCGGTTCCTCCAGGGAGGAAAATTCTTTCGAGTCCCCGAGCGGCACCAAGGTGGTTGCTTCTTCCGCCAGCAGCGCAACGGAATCTGTCGCTGCCGTTGTCCCTCCTTCCTCCGCCGGGATCGGATCCATCTCCGTAGTTGACGGATACGAATCCGATCCCGATGCTGCTTCCGTTGCAAGGGAATCCGATTTCGTCGGTGTCGGACGCAGATCGGATTCCGTTTTGCCGGAAGCCTCTTCCGTTGTCGAATTCTGAATTTCGCCTTCCTCCTCCCGATATGCCGAGGTGGACGTCGGATCTTCCGTCGAGGTGGTTTCGGCGTCCGAATTCAGCGTCGATTCCGACGGATCTTCCGCGATATCCGTCCACGGATTTTCCCCGTTTACTTCCGTTGCACCCGCGGCGAACTGTTCATGCCCGGAAACAGCCTCGACTTCGCTCGACGTCGGTTCCGTCTTCGTTCCCTCGGTTGACGCAGCTTCGCTCGCGGGTGCGGTTTCGGACCCTGGAAACATCAGAGACGTTTTACTGCAAAAGGCGGAATCGCACGCACTTTGCCTGACCGTCGAATTTTCAAATTCTAAAAGGAAAAAGGAAAAATGTGCGACAGAAAAATTATTTAAATAATTTTACGTGATCAGTGTCGCTTCTTCGTTCGGAAAACCACCGACTTTGGACGCTCTCTAGCATGAACGCGTAACTTCTTTTAACAGCGTTCGTGCGCCTTCAAACGTATCAAAGGGGATAACAAAAAGACAAAGGTCTGAATGTATGAATTTGTTCACGCTACGTGAACAGGCATTTAATTTTATGTAATTATAACCGAGCCATTACCTATTCTGTTAAGACCATAAAAAGCGAACAACTTCCTTCGAGTGAGGGAAAAACATTTTGAAAATCCGACTTTGGCAACCCGAGATGACGGAAAAGATTTTGCATAAATACGGCAAGGACGCGACGGCACATCGAGCACCTACCCTCCGTGACGGTGCTGACGCTGCTGACGCCGGCTGCCGGAACAGTAAAACCCGAAGTCGGTGCTATTTTCTCCGTGGATGTCGCGGCAGGCAAATCTCCGCCTTTTTCCTGATGATCCACATCGATGTCGTACCCGTAAAATCGCAGTATCCTCTTGTATTCGGGCTTCAGAGTGGAACCTTCTTTGCTCAGTGTGATTCCACTGAGGTACCCCTCGTGGCTGAAGTACGTCTGCAAACGGTGACACCAAGATCAGTCGGCGTTAGGTTAAAACCTGCTCTTTAATTCAGCTAAAAAATTTGCGAACTGCATAAACGTCGGTGTCTGACGGTGCAACTCTGTCGCATCTTCGGAGATTCTGTTCAATTAAAACGAAGCGTTACTTTATGGAATTGTGCAATTGGCAACAAGAGCGTGCGCTTTGATCAATGTGACTGCTTCCCTTGCAAATTGCATTACATTACGGTGATGTGTGGTCCGACACTGTAACATTCGCGTGTCGTAATCTCGGGGCCCTGTTTTTTGATTATTTTTCGGATGCCGCTGTTAATAATTAACATTTCTGTATTTCCCGATCGCTGCCCTGCGCTGCTTCTTCACTCATTCCTCCCTCCCCTCAGTTTGTTTTTCTTGTCGATTTTTGATTTTTGACTTTCCCGAAAATGTCCGTCTTTCCCCTGGTGCTGCGGGCTTTCCCGTGCAACATCCGCTTCCTCTTTGGGATTCGTTTTTGAATCGGTGAAGCAAAATATTTTGGTATTTCGATCGGAATCGAGTAAATTTTGAAGTTTCCTACATTGAACGGGCTTTAAGCGGATTATAGCTACATTTTTTTAAGCGGCATTAATCGTGGCAGAAAATTTCGCGGCAACTCCTCCCATTGCCCTGCTCAAACGGACAAAGCAAGAAGCTGAATCCAAACATCGATCACTGTCATTCAGCTGAAAGTGAGCGATTTTAAGCAATTATTATGTGCTTGCCCTCAGATGTCGATGAATGTCCCTGAATCCGATTCTTGTGATGTCCCTGTCCCAAGGGAACTTCACCGCTCTGTGGATCTGTCTGGCGGATTCGCTTCTGGCACCCTCGTACAGCACCACCAACACGGATGCGACGCCGTAAGGCGAAAAGGCGAAGTTGCTTCGGGAGTAAGCGTAATCCTGCAAAGCAGAAAAAGGAAAATAAAAAAAAAAAATCCCGGTTTTTACTGATGGTAGAGGAAACCCGAGAGGAGAAAGATCGTGGAGTCGGGAGGAGAACTCCGGGAACGTCGGGGCAGGAGATGGAAATTTGCGCAGCCGGAACCGGAAGCGGATGAACCGATCCAAAATCCGAGATCCGGAGGAGGCCTAAATCTTTTTCGAGGAGCTGAGAAAAAAAATTAAAATTTCCCGATTTCCCGGGCGGGAAAAACGTACCTGAAAATTAATCTTTGCAAGCATGAACTGTAACTCGATTAATGTTACGGTTGGGAAACGGGAACTGCACACAAATTTAACGATCCCTCAGGTTCGTTCTATTATTTGGGAGCACAAATGTTGGATTAAAAATTTTCTCTCTTTTTTTTCGGCCTGAACACCCAGGAGGACAATGTTTGAAAATGGCTTTGATGCCACCTTCAAAGACCATGACCCTAAAATCGCTTATTGTAATTTTTTTGTTCCGTTCGGTTTCAAAGCCTTCAAACCATCCGGATATTAAACTGTGTCGTTTAAGCAATAGTAATATTGCAGTGACCATCTTGCAAAATGTAAAGCTAATTTGGATGATGTTTCCAGCATGTGGCAAATTGGTTGAACCTTGGAGAATGGTCACGACACAAAATTATATTTATATATGTACAAAAAAACAAAAACCATAAAATTTTATGCGTACATGTATATATAATTATATGAAAATATATATATATATAACTAATGCATTTCTTGCCCCTTTGGAATTGTGATTTTACGTTCATTTGAACTGGTCAGGACAATAAGAAAATGGTAAATGGTTTAGATTATTTTAAGTAATTATATATACATTAAATGCTAATCAGATTGTTGTGTGCATGTGTACGCCATTATTCTAATTTTTTAACAATTTTGACAAATCCTATTCATTAAAGTCTTCTTTTTCCCTTTTTCTCGGCCCGTTTCACACGATATGCATTTAAGATCATGTCTCCGTAATACTGAGCATTACCTTACCTCGCTGGAAGTTAGTTCTCCTTTATGTTTTATGTTAATTTTTTTTAACCGGTGGAAAAATTCGAAAATCTGGCGAATGCATCACATATAAGCACTCTGTGCTTTTGAAACAAAAAAATTTTCACTCATCGCCGAAAGCCGAAACCAGGCAAAAAATAAAAATATAACAAATAAATAATTTATTTCTGGAAAAAGTCATCGTTGTTGCCGTCTCTTATTCCGGGTCTCTCCCACTCGTTTTTCGAAAAAATCCGAAATTTTCCCGCGGGCTTCCTCCCCGAAACGCCGCAGGCAGCAAGGAACCATCTCGGACATCCAGCGTCGCGACTTTCAGCTTTGCTTCGGCCGACGCAAATATTCGAGGCCGTCGATCCCGTGACCCGTTCGGCAACCAAAGAAAGCGAGGAAACCAAAAATCCCGAAAAATTTTCCGCCTGGAAACGTTCGAGGAATCACCTGCAAAATGGCCACTCCCAGATCGTTGGTCAGATCCACCATCGCCGACATGGGTTTCCGGAACACGACAGACGGCGGGGTTCCCATCCAGGAATAACCGAAATAATTCCACGCTGGACCCCTGGCAGGTTCGTAAACGTTAAGCGAGCTCGCCAAGCAACCTGAGGAAACGGAAAAAAAAGAAAACGAGAAGATGAATGACGCAGACGCGGGCTCGGGCGAAATGCGCGAGCGAACGGGCGCCGTTCAGCCGCCGGCGGGTCACGACCCGAGTCGGGCGTCCGGCTCCGGGCCCGCCCCGGGAAGACGACCGTCAACGCAGGCAAAAGGAGAGGAGCGCCAACAGGGAAACGGGCCCGACACGACGGTGCCGAACGCCGCGCGGGAAGGCATCTTGGTTTGAGGCCCGCCTCGGGAAAGAAGTTCGCAAAAATCGCAGTCCCTCGCCCGCGGAGCGGTCGTGTCCAGTCCGAGGATGAAAGTTCTGCCATCTCTCAAATAATAACGTAATCGATGCGGAGAGATGATTGAACTTGGATCCGTTAACGAATTCCTCCTCAGACGAGCCTGCCGAACCTGAAAAGAAGTTCTTCGAGCGGCGAGTAACAGGTTTTCTTTCTTTTCTCTCAAACGAATCGGACCTGGATGCGTTCGAACAATGTTTGCGCGATGCCACCGCAATCTGCCTCGACGCAAGCCTCCGAGTTTTTCTTTTCGGCGATAGGCAGCTCCGACCCGGAATTACGCGAAATGCGATTTCCCTTTTCGGCAGGCGGCTTCTCCTCCGCGGCGGACGGAAAAGTGGCAGAGTCGCGCGCCGGGTGCCGGCCCAAAGGTGCAAGCGCGACGCATCACATAAATAAGTTATATAAATAACAATGCCGTTGTCGCATAATTATCAAAATTCTCACTTGCTTATATATATATGAAGGCAAAAACCGCGATATTTGAACTGCTCAAATGCCACGATGCTTACGTAACATTCGCTTTACAACGTTAGCTCAATAAATTTATTCCCGGGACACCAAAAAATTTAGCTTAACTCATTCTACATCATGTTATTCGGATGTCCAGTAATTGTTTTTTTTTTTTTTCCCCTGATTTTCCCTTCTGAATTTCCCCAATGGAAAACAGTGTCACAACAAATCAGAAAATAATCATCTGATTTAAAAAAAATAAAATTTTGCAAATTACTTTGGGTTTCCATCGGTTTAGCGCTCGTTCGTCGGGCAAATGGGAAATTAAGCAGGAATTAAGGTAACTAAAGAATTTTTCGTTCGCTATTTTCTTTCTTTTCTCTCTTTATTGAACGTTGAATGGTCAAAAAAATTCGGTGGTTTGATTTTTTTTGTTTGAAACTGCCAAGCAACAGTGGTTTATGTGTAAAACGCCATCGCGCGCAGGCATGCGAACGTGCAGAAATGTTATGCTGGGATTTGCGTTCGATTTGAATAAAAGGGGAAAAAATAAAATTGAAAATGCAAACCAAAAGTGCGGTGCAAAATTGTTGTAAAGAAACTCGGTGCAATCGCGTCGAGTGCAAAAAAATAATTTTTTGCATTTCTTCCAATTCGAAATGCAAAATTTACCTTTTTGCCCGATGCACAATGTGCAAATGTAAGGTATGCGACGTACAATGCTGAAGCAAATGCCTGCGGAACCGGTGCTTGCGACGACGGGAACCACGGAATCTGCTGTATCTGTCGCGTTCTTTCGCGTTTCTTTGCCTCCCCACAAAGTGACGGGTATCGTCGATAAGTTCCTTAAATTTTGCTTAAGGAATGATGTTCATTAAAATTTCATTCCCGCCGAACCATCTTTTTCTCGGTTGCTGCCCACTTTGTTTTCCGTAGTTAATTAAAATTAAATTTTATTATTTTTTAATATTATTTTGTTGTCGCATTCAAACACCGCGAACTTGCGAACACCCGCGATGCTAATCGAAAAACGCCTCTGAAAATCTTATTTTCTCTCTCGCGACAGCAAGTGATTTAAAAGCGAAAATATAATTTGACGCACCTTTTTCAAAATTTAATTTTTACATTGTACGAAATGCTAAGCTCTTTCCTCTGTTAGCCGATTCCCTCAAATCCGAAATTTAATCTGCTTCCAGGTCATTTGTGTCGCATTTTTAAAATAATCAATTCACTTAAATCAAAAATAAAATTTACATATTTGCATTCGCACGTAATCAATGATCAATTTGATGCTGCGATTTTCGCTTTTTGTTTGTTGCAGTGAAAACGAATGTATGCATCTTCAAGGGACGGGGATGTGCGATATTTACAGGGGTTGCCCCGATTCGGGCGCAGCCCTTCAATGCAACCACCGCATCAATCGACGCCCGAATTTTCGTCGAATGCTTCATCTTTGTAATATATGAAAAAATAAACGACGCCGCTTTTATAATCAAAAAAGAAAAGGTGATTGCGCATGTGTAATCACCGTAACGCGAAATATCAAACCATTTAACTTTGCATTTGTAAATATTTTTAAAAAAAAACGAAAGGAAAGATCGTGTGCTCTCCTTTAATTAATTAAAATGGTAAAGATGAAGACTCTTCGCTCGAAAATGTGCCAAAGCCAATGCGCCGATCTCGTTCCTCGGGTCTCACGCAATTTTTTTAATATTTCTCTGATCCACGAATGAGGCGGGATAAAGGAAAATTGGATGCCTCGAAACGAGTCGGGGCAAAAGAAATAGCTTTTTGCCCGGAAACACAAATGCGAAACAACACTTAAAATGCTGAATGGGCAATCGTTATGGGTCCTTCGGAGTATAAAGAAAGAATGAATTATTTCCATCAATTATATATCATTCAATGTTCCGTTACATTCACAACATTCGTCGATGCTTTCAACATTTAAAACAAAAAAAAAATTATTTTGAAAAATTCCAGTTTACAATAATGTCCACAATGACACTCCGTGATATATACATAAAATGCATTCAGGTTCAAAAAAGAAAATGGCCCCTTCAATTTATCGTATGTTTACAATAACGCAATGGATCAAAAGAACATTAAAAGCGATTTATTTTTTCCTTTCACAGCCGATGTCAGTTACGTGTTCGTTCTGATTTAACGAAAATTCCTTATCTAAAGCCGAGCTCGAAGCAATTTTACCCTTTTGCCCGGACCGATAACTTTATTAGTAATAAAGTAACAGCGGATGGCCGCATTAAACTGCCCCGGCCAGTGCATTACTAGAGGTGGAAAAAATAATCACTTGCGAAGAGTGGCGAAAAAACGGAAAAAAAAGAAAAGAAAATGAAATGGAAAAAACTCACTTATTTCAAAGAGGACCAAACACCGAAGAAGCATCTCCATTGTCCGATGTATTTGGGAGTTTGTCGGAAAACAGAATTTGTGGAAATTGCATGACTCGCTTAGGAACAGCACGCTCACTGAGGCTCCGCTCGATCCTGGTCAAGTAGAAGTAGCGCTCGGAGGTAGAAGGGGCCGTGCCGACGATGTGCGTACCGTTGCGGTACCCGCCTTCCAGTGCAGGTCGCCCAACCTGACGTTTAATTACATTGCGTCATTGCTTAACTCAAGTGCAGAGGGAAAAACCGAATCGCAAACAAATTTACCTGCCTCTGTCGACCAGACGCGTCCGCTGACGCTGCCTTCTCTTTCTTTCTTGCGTGCGATTTCTTCTGGCGTGTTGCCGCAGATTCTAATTCTTGGTGGAAGTTCCTCGATCGCAAAAAGCAATCGCATTCGTTCCCGAACGAAAACCGCGGACGCCAAAAGAAACGAAAACCAGGACTCATACGGGCCCGATTCTTTCCGCGGGGGGAAAAACAGGTACCTGCATTGTGGCACGTTAAAAGACGAGAAAAGTTATTAATTCCATCGAATTTTTTCAATAGGTGAACTCGTTTTCCGCATTTTTTTTTGTTTAGCGCCATGTAAGTTCAAGCGCTTAGGACCAATCAAAATCAACGTCATAATTCCGAAGTCGCACTTTTTACGTTCGGCATCTCTAATTGGCCATTAATCACATACATCGTAAATATATCATTACTTACAATGCAAATACAAACGCAAGAAAAACATGGCCAAATTTGTGCTTTTGTAATACACTGCAGTACGAAAATATAGAAAAAAGAAAAGTTATCCAAAACATATATGATAGATTTTAAAATTTTATAAAAGTGAAGTTTGAGGGTTTCATACTGATTAAGAAGTTTTTTCCAGAAATTTGAATTTTTTTCAATCGGTAATGTTCTCGAATGCTTTTAATGATTTTACCAAACAGTTAAATTAATTTCAATTTTCTGTTACACTGACCAATTTACATATTCCTTCTTTTACCTATTCAGATTGCGCTCAAAGACGATATTGTTTGTGTGCATTTCGGGTTCGAGAAATTGGACTTGGGCAAAAAGTTTTATCATTCCGTTTAACCAATTTGACCGCGTTAGCGGATAAAAATAAACTTCAAAATTCAAAAGTATCCACCGGTTATATTTAAAGAACAGAATAAACTTTAGCCGAAAATTAAATAAAAACAATAATGTGAAAATTAAAATAAAGTACAACAAAAATTTTTTAAAAATTTACATACTTAATGGAGAAATTCTTACAATTATTTGAAATTCTTATCATCACCGTGCGATTTAGGAAATTTCATGTCTTATCAAAAAATTTTATTGAATTTCATATATTATAAATCAATCGGGATATTAAAATAAAATTAAGATGAAAATAAACAAAGATTAATAATAAATCGAAGTACTTTCATAAAAAAAAAAAAAAAACATTGCATTATTTTCGATGATGACACGTCTGAACTTCATTCATATTTTCTCATTGACACAATATTCAGATAACATATTCATAGAGATTAATATGTACAAAAACATTATCTTTCATTAAGCAATACATTTTTTGATGATTACTTTAATAATTTCAGTTAATTAGAATGTAAAAATAATGGTTCTTCAGTAATTATTTAAAGCAAATAATAATAATAAAAAAAAAGATATATCTCTATATATAGATAGATTATTATATATCTATATATAAACAGATTTATTATAAAATAATTATAATAAAGAAATTTTATAATAAATAAAGAAATGGCGAGACCGTTGGTGGTCTCAATCTTGCTTTTTAATTTTTCTCTTTCGAAATTATTCGATTTATTTTTTCACATCACTTATCTTCTTTGTGTGAAGAAAAATTTTTCAATTATTTTTCACCGATCATGAAAATTGCTTTTAAATATCTGAAGAATATTTGGATTTTTTGCAAAAATCAAAATTTCTCTTCTCCACCAACGATTTCAATAATGTCTTTCTTTTTCGTCACTCATTTATGATTTTTGGTGTAAGACAAAGTCAACATCACCAAAACGTCATTTAAACTGAGCTAAAAGTATAAAATATTGATAGGTTAAAAAAGAATTTTTTTTTTAATTTTACAATTTAAATGTTAAAATAATACTTTACTTGTTCATTTATAAATAATTAAAATATGGTAAAAAAAATAACAATTTTAAAAAATTATAATAAATTTTCATAAATCTATGAAAGTTTTTAAATATCTATAATTACAAAGACCTCATGATGACCTTCGTTGTTATAAATTTGCATATTTGAATAAGTTATTGCTTTTACATCTGCTCCCTGGGGATGTTTCCCTATTTGAAATGGCTCACCATATCCTTTTGCTCGAATTTTAAAATTTACTTCATCAAATTCCAAGATTTTCACTTTCTGAAAATTAAATTTGAAATAATTAGTCATTTAAAAATGTTAAATTTTATAGATTGCAATATAAAATTACAGAAGAGAACTTTCAAATTTCTAATTTAAGTAATATAAATTGAAGCAGAATTTCTTACATTATTTTTCTCTTTCAAAAGTTTATATTACTTCACACAATTAATTAAAAATATTTAAAAATCTTATTACTGAATTAAATATCTACAGTTCAAATTATTAAATAGTAAAAATTATCCGTGGAAGTTCTGTGAATAATTATTCATTAATATATTATATAGTTCATAGATAAATACAAAATTTTATTACCCTTTTTAGTGAAAATTAGGAATAAAATGATTAAACCACGAAATGTGACTTCAAATACAGTAACAGCAATTTTTAGTGACATTATAAATTTCATAATTAAATTTAATAAAAAAATTATAGAATTTTTCTATCTTCCATTTAAAAATATAAATGTTGAAAAATTACATATTTGAAAGAAAAAAATGAAAGCTGAAAAAACATTATATTATATATAACTGTAAATATTATTAAATTTTAAATTTTATAAAAATATATAACAAAAAAAATAAAATTAACTAGTCAATCAATTTTTCTCATGATGAGTTTATGACAAAGTGAAAAAATTTTTAAATTTTTTTGATAAATTACATAACAGAATAAAGAATTATCTATAAATAAGGCAAAGAAATAACTTTCTCAAATATGGCAAAGAAAATGAAGAGATTTCAGTTTCTAAAAAGCAAAATTCGTACTATTCCTAATTTTATTTTATCAAGATATTACGGATAATGCTCCAGTTTCATAATATACTCAATAAAAAGTGTGAAACATAGAACAAGGTTTTGCAAATAATATTACAATAGATATTTATTCTTACAATTAATATTCTGAAAGCTTTGTCATATTATATATTCTAAATTCAATGTTAATTTACCTTAGACACCAAATATGGTTCTGCACAAAAAAGAAAAAGAAATTCATCCAAGAAATGGAATAATAATGACTGAATATCATGTCCTTCAGCTTCTATTTCATGGTCCTCTAATATCTCAACTTTATCAAGTTCAGTTATGTACCCAAACATAGCTACAGCACACTGTTCAAATGCCTCCTGTAAAGAATTACCCCAAGCATGAAGTTGCACATCTGCTGTGTGGTCCAAATCTAGAGAAAAATGTCAAAAATAACAACTTTCATTGAGTGAATTAGTACCATTATAAATAAAATTATAATGAATAAGGAAAAGAGAATTTATTAAGTTTAGAATATGTACTAAATAAAATTTTAGTAAAATAAAAAGAATACTGTCCTTAATTTAATAAAACTTCATTTTTGATCAATTCTTTAAAATTTAACATTTCGTAATGAAAAATTGATTAAACGAAATTTAACCATCTAAGACTTCTTCCACACATTGACATAACAGAGAATTAATCGAGGAGTAAAAATTCTAAAAACGTATTTTCATACGAAAAGCAAAACTGCTCACATACTTAGCATATAAGGTACAATTTCTGATTAAAAATCGAAAAGTATTAATGATATTTTCTTACATTCATATTTGGGAATTGGTAATTCCAACTCATCTTCAAATTTTCCCATATTTTTGAGTTTATCTTTAATCCAAGATCAAACAATTTTAATTTATTTTTAAAAAAATCTTTCTCTTTAGTTCACCTTAACCACGTAATTGCATTTTTCCCTCCTGCTGCAAAAAAAAAAAAAAAATTCACCTTAACCAAATATCAATCGAACTTCAGAAAATTAAAATGGCGCGCTTACGTCAGATTTCTCAGTTTTAAACATTTTTCATCATTCATTGCGATTGTGGTTACCTTAAAATTTTAACTCTGCTTCCTTAAAGATCAATATCTATAATAAATTTTTCGCAGACTTGTCATTTTTTTTAATCACTTTAGTAACTTAAAATTACAAACTTGAATGAACATCATTTGAAATTGTCTCAGAACTATCAAATAATTTCTACAATGGTTTGTTACCTCCACTGAAAAAAATATTCAAAAGGATAATTAACTATTTGCAAATAATATCAACAGGTCAAGTGATTTTAAATCTTTATCTGTCAAGGAAGAGATAAAGTTTTAAAATAATTTTGAAATACAGGCGAACTTTATATTTCAACCGAACATCATTGGAGTCACGTCAAATATCGCTTTTATATGTCTAGGACCACGACATTTTTCTTAAAGCTATATTGTTGAATTTCGTTCAAGATTTACTTTAATCTAAATTAGATCATATAATGTCGAAAGAAATACGCCTTTGGTTCGGGTTTAAAGCTTTGTTATTAATTACAAGTTCTAGAACGCAGATTCTGAATGCGAACGATGAAGCGGTAACGCTAGACTGAAATATATGGAACACAATTTAGAAATTGAAAGATTCAAAAAAAAATGTTTTTACCTTTTGAGGGTAGAGGATCTGACAATTAACGTATAGCAAAGCAAAACTAAAGAGCAAAAATTCTTACGTTTTTTTATATAATTTAATATTCATTTCATAATGATGAAGTCAAAAAAATTTTAAATGAAAAAAGTTTCTTTTAATTGTTTATATAAATTCAATTTAAAAAATTTTCAGGGTTTCACTTACTTTCGACCGTCTTACTCAATTACGGTTCCTATTCAGTATTTCAAATATTTAAAAAATAGATTTTTTATTAATACCATTACCGTTAACTGCGGTCGAGAAATTTACGATTTCACTTATAAAATACATGTATTGCGATTCGTACATTACGTTTATTCTTCCAGTTCTAAGCACATCAAAATTACAGCCACCGATATTTCGTTCAAACACCATATAATCCGACTATTACCCCATTTCTGAGGAAAAGGACTCCGCAATTTCTTTCGTTATAAACTATGTAAAGAATTGTTAATCTTTAATTCCCATTTTTTTTAATTCTTTTTTTATTAAATCACTGTCCATTTAAATTAAATGAGTGAAATTTCTAATTCTGACAGCTTAAATTCAGTCAATTCATTCGCATAAAAAACTTCTGTCAAGATAAACTGCATTACAATAAACTCTTTTTTTCTAAATGAAATCTTATCAAATTAAGCATTCAGAACTTTCATCACCGTTAAACACTTACAGCAATTTTTTTCAAACTCATTTAAAAAATTCTAAACTAAAAGTTTTTGAAATAAAATTATTATAATTTTTTTTCCAAAAATAACAACGCTAAATTTCTAATAATTATTTACTCGTTATCGTCAGATCGCTTTTTTCTATCGGATTTCTTCGATTTTTTTTTGTGTTTTTTGTGACTGGGACTTCTCGAACGACTCTTGTTCCTTTTTCTTTCGTGGCTTTTACTTCTTGACCTATTTCTATGAGATCTGTAAAAAAATATTTTTTTTTTTAATGAAATGAATAAGTTTTAATTTAAAAAAATAATTCATGATCACAAGCAAAATCAACATTTGCATATGATCAAGGAATTCCCAATGATATGAATTAATGCCGGAATTTTAGCCAATTCCAAAAGCCAATTTTTTTTTTGTCTCTTATTAAGGTCAACTCCGGATATAATTAACTTGATCAAAACTTTTGAGCAAGTGGCTTTTGATTATAATATATGCGGATGTTATTAAATTGTATCAGAGATAATCGAAATCGCACTGAATTCTGAAAATACTTGGAGAAATTTTATTAACGGAATTATGTGATTAATGTTAGACCTATTACAAAGAACCACTGCTCGTATGGGCATGATCTCTTCATGTAGGATTAAGCTCGAATTTTCATAATTCTCGAAAAATTAGATTGTTCTTAAGATATTCTCCATTTCTGTTCTTTCTTTGTTTTCCCAGGGTGACCCTTTTAATCTAAAGGAGTTACATCTTGGTAGATATAAGAATTTATTATTATATTTTATAAAATCCTTCGATTTAATCTAATTTACACATGAATTTCACTATTAATAGAAAAATTCTAAATAAAAAAAGCAATACAAAATAATATTGATAAAAATGTCTTCTAAAACGGTTCTCGATCATAAGAACCTCCGCGTTACCAAGTATGACAGACAAACCTAACAATTCTAGTTTTCAAACCAATTATTTAAAAAACAATTATTTCACGAAATCATAAATAAATTTAAAATTATTTTTAAAAATTGTTTTGACTACTCCTTAATATATTTGTTACATCACTTATTTCATAGATAAATTAAATATTCGTAATTTATTATAAGTTTCCAGGATAATGAATCACTATCCTTATAATGGACAAACTGATGTGGTCCATTATAATCTGAGTTAACAGTAGTTTCAGAGTTAATACTGATAATGGCCTGTCACATTCGAAAAAGTTCCCATTTTCTCTTTTATCATGGATTATGAAAATTTATACCGAATTTTAGGGTAAAAAAGAATTCACATTGCTCATAAATATAATATCGGCATGTGAAATGGTCGAAGTTGCAAGTAATATAGAAGTTTGTCTAATTTTCAAAGTAATATAATATAAAGCTTAATATTATTAACCTATCCTTTCTCTTATCCTTGTCATCTCTTTCTGCGTCCCGATCGCGCTCTCTATCCGGATCCCGTTCTCTTTCTCTTTCTCTCTCTCTCTCTCTTTCCCGTTCCTTTTCTCTATCTTTCGTCGTTCTGTCTTGGGAGTTATTGTCTTCTAAATGTGAATGGATCTTCAAATAAATTGAAAAAAAGAAACAATAAATACTTGCAGCCAAAAATTAAAAGCTAAAAAAAAAAATTAAATGTAAAAAAAAATTGTTTTTTAAGTTGTAGCTTTATCAGGTTATTGCTAGATCACGTAGCTTTATCTATGATTAAAAATAATTAAGAGAACTTTTATTCGCCAATATACGACAAGGCAATAATTTCCTTTTTTATGGTATCTCGTCTTTTGTGCCTGAATTGATACACAGAATGAGAAGAGATCAAATATACTTAAGTAAATCTATTGAATTAAGAATTTAAACGAAAACGAATTGCTTTTGTTCTCAGTTCAGTGTAACGCTATAACACCGAAACAAACTATTGAATATAAAAATTATAAATTAAAAAGGAAAAAAATTTAAATAAAATGGAATCCATTTTATTATATTGTCATAAACGTAGTGACCAGAATACGCTACCGGTTTCACATTTTGACCGAACGTCACGAGATTACCGGGTGACCAACCATCACGCCACTGATCGGCGGCTGTAGGCTCATACGAAGTGAAATAATCCGGCTCAGGATTGAAATATTCATTAGATGATGCAGGAGTGCCGTATGGATCATTAGATGCTGGGAATCTTAAATGAAATCTCAACCATCAGTTTTGCGATATCAGAATGAAACCATGGTGGTCTTCAGTAGAAAAATAAAAACATACCCTGGAGGAGGAACATCCATTGATGGAATTATTGAAGACAACAAATTTGGGGGAGGAATCCCACCTGAAAAGTATTATTTTTTAAAAAAGTAAAAAGAAACTTCTGCTTTTTGCAAAATTGTGTTTCAAAACCTTCCACCTATAAAAAAATTACACAAAAAGTAAAAATTATAATAAACAAGAAATTACAGACAAAACTCATGTGATAAAATTATTCAACCCCAATACTGTGAAAAAAAAATTTATAAAATGAATATTTCACTTAAAATTTATAATGAATGATTGTATCATCATTTGCATTAATCAATTAAAAATTTATCAGTAAATAATTTTAAATTATAGTTTTTTCCAATACAAAATGCAATGGTCATTAAATATTTCAAAAGCAAAAAAGAATTAATGTGCATAACTATCATAATAAGCTGTTCATATGCTGAAAAAATGAAATTAAAAAAGCTTATTATTAATTGTTTGATTCTTTAAACATACCAAAGTTATTATTTGAAGGTAAGACTTGAATATTCTGATTTTCTGATCCAGTTTCATCTAACCTTCTTGAAGCAACCCCTGAACCTATGACTCGAATTTGTCCAGTTTCCCAACCTGCTTTCTTACCACCTGTGAAACCTAAAATCATAATTTTATAAAAAAAATACTTTCCTCAATACATTTTATATTCTCACCAGCTTGTAAAATAAATGGCAAAAAACAATGAATCTCACTTGAAATTTGTGGACTGGAATACTGATTAGATTGAGAGTTCTGAGAACTTTGCCATGCTTGACTTGTTTGTGTCTGAATGGGTAAACCAGTGCAACTTTCATGTATCCTAATCCTCTTTTGCCTTTCACAATAAGCTTTCCATGTGTCTTCATTAAACCTGTAATTGAAAAAAAAAATCATAAAACATTACTACTGTAATTTATAATGTGAAAAAAACAGCAGTATTCTAATTTGCATCTAATAAAAGCATTACCCAGAGTTAATGGACAATAATTTAAGAACTTATTGAAACAATAAAAAGTTTTATTACTTGTTTCACTAAGCATTGTAATATCATTAATTTTAATTTTTTTTTCAATCATTTAGAAGTCACAATATTTTTGTTATTGTAAAGAAATGTGTGATTAATTCTAAGCAGTTATCAGAAAAATGAATAAATTTAAATATTCAATGAGAAACAATATATTCTGTCACAACTGTGAAACATGAAAATACTAACATACCCATAATTAAAGTAGTCTGTAATATCAGCACCAGGTATTCTCCATGGTTTATCTTCTAATATATCAACATTAAATTCATGGGCAGGCACATTGTTTATAACCCCAACTGTTTCAAAATCTTCTATTGAGAATTTTCCTGTGGACTGTAAAGATTTTTGTTTAAATTTACTGGTAATTCATGAATTTTTTTTTACAAATGTTATTTTTAACATACCTTTACTCCAGGAGTTGTGATTGTTGGACCCCTTTTGGGAATGTTAATGTTTGTATAAGTAGGGCCAGATTTATTGATGTCACCAATTATTACATGAACATTATCTTCGTCACTGTCATCTTCCTCTTCTTCATCTTCTGGCGCCTCCTCCTCCTCGGGGATCTCACCATTTTCTTTACTTTCCTTGCTTCCGTTCACTTCCCCCACTTCCGCTACTACATCTTCAGGTTTTTCATTTTCTTGTGCTTTCTCCGGTGATGGTGCAGGCTCCTCAGTTTGCGGGGGCTGAAAATTGATTTAATTAATAAATATATTTTGACAATAGAATATCTTTACTAGATATTTTTAAATTCAAGCTCTTATTAATGCGAGTCAGTAGTCGTAATCGCCTATCATATCGTTCGTAATGATAAATATTATTTCTACCTCAGCCGCAGGTTCTGCTTCCTCGGCGGCATTATTAGTCTCGTCTTTAGAAGCATTTTCATTCTCATCTTGGGTCGAATCCCCGTATAACCATCTCTCATCTTCGTCCGCCATTAAACCGCTATTTTTTTACTTTAAACGGATGGTATGCCTATTGTGAAATCAAACCATTTAAAATGAAATTTCTTTTGCCTCAGTGGCTTAATCTTTTAATATAAACAAGAAGATCTTCACGATTAATAATATAGTATTCACAATATCGTTACGGAAAAATGCAAAAATTGATATTTAATGTTTTCTGTGTACTGATGAGTACCATAGAGTCTAAGACGAGTGCGAACCTCATCACCTGTGAAAAGTTTTGTGAACACCAAATACGAAAAGGAATACCATTTCTTTACGTCTATGCTTCGAGATAATCAGTAGATAACATTTCATCAAATTTATTGTGGGATTAAAAGATTCAACTAATGTACATATTAAAAAATGCTGTGTCGATCGTATAATACGTTTTAATGTAGTTATTTGTAATGTGTGATTAAAACAATTAAATATGTGAAATAAAAATAATCATTTAATACTTTTTTTATTGTTTTTATTATTATTTTAATTATTCTACTGGAAAATAAAGGCAAATATGTATTTTATGGCACCATTTTACAATAAAAACGCCGTGAAACGATAAAGTATTGCCAGAAAGACTGAAATGTTTTGTTCTATCTTATATAAAATTTTATTTTTCAGGATAAGTTACACCATCCATTTCACCTCTAAATTAAGAAAAAAAACAATATGAATTTCCAAACCTTTGGGAAAATTTTGGATCAAGTTGGCTATCTAACATTGAATGAAACAGGAGCCATTATTTCTGTAAGTGCTATTGTCAATGCTTTGTTAAATTGTGGTTTTATTAGCTTTAAAGAATAAAAATCATTACTCTCTGATTGCTCTCTTTTTCTTCAATTTTTATAGAGTGGTGGTGATCTAGAAAATGATGAGAAAACTGCAGAATCCATTTTCAATCTTCTCTCCATAACTGATAAGATAGATGGCATAAATGAGGCAGGAGAAGGTTTTAATAAAATATCAAGTGAGCATGTTAATTGGTTGAATTTCATATAAAAATTAGATGTATACTTTTAATGCTGATGATAAAAGAAAAAATTGTGTGTTACAGTCCTAAAAAATCCAAATATAAGAGTGACTATCACAGTTTGTTGTAATATTTTCTGAGCAGTAGAGTTCTCAGACATGTGCTTAAATATCAATCCTTTAAATTAGGAATAGTAACTTAATTATGGAACTATTAATTTACAAACTAATAATTTTATAATTTCAATTTTCAGTTTGTTTTCAAGACTTCTGCTATGTCATATCCATGTCAAATAAAAAGATCCATGTGATAAAAAGAAAGTTTACTCCAACAGATTACAAACCATTAATATCTGCAGCTGAGCCACAACTAATAGACTTGGAAATACCAACAACAAATTCAATAAACACTTGAAATTATCTGCAAAAGTGAGAGTTTTATACTGTATGATTGTTAATCTGCTCATTATGAATTACTGCAAAATAAATTAAAAGCTAATACTCTCATAACTTTTCATTTTTAATTG
Organism: Ricinus marginatus; assembly: GCA_028565995.1. Taxonomy (NCBI): domain Eukaryota; kingdom Metazoa; phylum Arthropoda; class Insecta; order Psocodea; family Ricinidae; genus Ricinus; species Ricinus marginatus. The sequence goes on along the minus strand of JAOWBB010008771.1, from coordinate 23,276 downwards.
TCTTGTTAAAATAAAATTTTACTTGTTTCAGTGCAGTTCTTCCCTTCATTTCAGTTTAACTTCAGATCTTTCATTTTATATGATAAGAAATTTTGAACATTCATATATATTACAGAAAGAGAAAGAAATGGTTCACCTTATTTACATTGGAAATGAAAATGGCTAAAGTAGAGCATTGATACTTTTTTATCTTTTCTGTAAAATAACATCTTCCAGGTACATATAAATTCAAAACAACAAATTGAAATTACATTGTTACAGTAATTTTATGATGAAGCTTGGACTTGAAAAAAATTCTTGTTGGCAATTCAGAAGACTGAAATATGTAATAAAATGCTATTTAGATATTATCGGAGTTGCCTTTTATATGAAGGCATAAACAAATATTTGGCAATAATCTATGTTATCATGTACATACATATGGAAATTGTGCTCGCGTTGAAGCAAATGAATCTTCTAATATTTACGACTATGACAAATTGACAGTCATCTAGTATTTAAAATTAGTTTTAGAAATCAAGTGAACGAGAGCGTATTTAAATACTGTAATGTAAATGGTCTGAGCATTCCAGTTATGAAACAATAGTAGTTAAGTAATTGTATTTGGACATAAAAACTTTATGTAGTACATTTTCACAAGACAACTTTTCCAGTTATTTCATATTTATTAATTAACCCACACTGATCAATGAGTTTATAATCACTTTTGTCAATAGGTTTTAAGCAAATTTGCAAACTTTGAAAATTGCGTGACAAACGTCACGCTTTCTGATCAATATTTTCAACATATCCATGAATGTTTTCAGACATCTTTCATAAGCGGGGAATGGGAATATATTTCAAAATTGGGATATTGGAATCATTTTTCTTATATTCGTAAGATAGGGTCTTGGTTAGTTTTTCAAATGGTCATCAATCTTCATATTTGAATTTTAAATTTCATAAAATAGATATATTTTAAATAGTACTTATGAGGCAAACTTTCTAGGAAAGATTGGTAAAAATATTTCAACATTACTGTGAAAAATTTAAATTGCTGGGTGCAGGGTGAAAAAAATAAAAAATTATGATGAAAATCTAAAGTGAAACATTTTCATTTCAGTTACTTTTGGGACTATTTTCTCCTACCCCTAAGCACTACATTTCAATGAGGGCACATGTAAAATTGCAATTTGAAAAAAAGGAAAAAGGCCAAATATAAAAACCTTTAAGATTACATTATTGTATAATCTCAATTCCAGTACAACATTTTATAACAAGATTTTCCCACTGATTTTCATCTTTTACTTTCCTTTCTTTGCTTTAATTTTCCTCTGATAAAATTCCAATTCTTTCCCTTCAAGAACATAGCCATCAGCTCTTCCACATTGCCCTGGTCGACTTGATATACATGCTAAAATGAGAAAACAATATTTCTTTTTTGTAAAATTGAATTAAAACCAAAATATCTATTTTTAATTTATAAGAAATACAATTCTGAACTTAGATCTGCTTAATATATCTTACAATAAACTCAATCTTGTTCATTCAGATCAAATTAATTGGCCAGGATGAAATTTATGCCACATAAAATACATAAACAAAATGAATGATAAATTACTTTTAATCAGTTCATTATAATACCTTTGAAGCTCTCAAAAAAAATTTATCAGCAGGTTTAAATTATTCTTTAGCAACTTTAAAATGCTCATCCTAGCATTTTATTAACTGAATATTAATAAAATTTTTTACTTAATACTTTTTATCAATAATTCAATTTTAAAAAAGATATTTAATGAACATCAAATAACTGCAATAGTAACCAAATACTTTTGGTTTTTATTCTTAGTATTTCTTTTAGAGCCTAAATTTTTCTAAATCTAAAAATTTATATCCCAAAACAATAAAGGTAACTCAACAATAGTCAGTTAAATGTAAAAAATAATTAGAATTAAAGAAATGCAAACCTAATAAACGTGAAGTATGGAATTGTTCTTCTAATGCAGGTTCAACTTTAGCATTTTTCTGCCTAGCTTTGTATTTCTTTTCAACTTTTTTAGATTTCTTTTTATTAATAACTGCTTCTTCAGCCTCTGTCTGAAAAAAAACTTACTTTTAATTTATGACAATTTAAAGAAGAATATTTAAAGTTTAGCATAGAAATCAGAGTAACTATGACACACCACATCATTGATTACAATAAATCTAGTGTTAAGTTTATCATCATTTTTAAAAATCAACCCTAAAAATGTTATCTAACTTTTAAATGACAAAACAAAATTTACTAAATGATATAGGAAATTTATGGGAAAAAAACAATAAAAACAATTTAAAAAAAAAAAATTCCTTTAGTAAATTTTACAATAAAATATGCTGGAATTAATGGCCAAAAAGTTTCCAATTTAAAAACTGTACACAAAAAATTTGCTGCAATTGTTCACATGCCATTAAAATGTTTTTTTTTTGTTTTTGCCTCTAACGTATTAAAATTTTAAATTCACCTATATCTTTGTCTAAAAGCAAAAAATTTCTAATTGCAAAGGGAGCAATTGCTTTCTAAACCTTGTTGGAAATTAAATTATAAAAATCATGATTAATATAAAATTGTAATATGATTTCCATTTACAAACTGAAATAAGTATTTCAATAATGAATTACTATATACCAAACAGTGCATAATATTTACCAATTTAGATGTCTTTTTCCTTGCCAATGGCAATGCATAATGACTTTCATACCACTGTCTAAAAGGTGTTGCATCAATTACAACAATAGCATTTTTTACCAAAGTTTTTGTCCTCACCAATTCATTATTTGATGCATTGTAAACAACATCAATAATACGTGTTTTTCGTGTACAACCTAAAAAAAGGATCAAATGAAAATTCCATGACAATTTCATTTTCCAGCAATTAGAAAATAAGTTTTAAAACATAAAGTGCTAATATAAAAATTCTAAAAAATTAAACATTTATCTATTTTCTTTTCTGAATATTTTCGGCCATGAGAAATATCTTTCAATTCTGGTTTAACTAATCAAATAAATTTTAATATATTTTCTGATGTCCTTACATTCAGAACCCCATGAAAAGTTTCCGTGATCAAGACGCAAAGCACGAAATTTCTTATTTCCACCTCTGGTTCTTACAATATGAATTCTTCTCGGTCCTAACTATAAAGAAAAAAAGCCTTGAAAAAGTTGCCATTATTTTCAAAATTATGAGAAAATTACACATTTTACTGAAAAATAACTTTTAGTTATTTTAAAAGAAATAAATTTAAAAACTTTAATTAAGTTATTATAAAATATCAAAATCAAATAATAGAATTATTTCTATTATATTATATAAAAAGAAAAATATAATAATAGTATTAGCATCAATTACTGAATAGCTTCAAGTTAGAAATAGAAGTCGAAGCAGAAATACTTAGGTTACTTGATCTAAAAAATATAAATATATAATATTCAATATCTTAGACGTGAGCAACGTTATGATCTGTCTTTTCATATAAATTACCCGTCGTAAACCGATAATCTAAAATTTATCATCAAAGAACGTAAGCGGGATATAAAATATTATACTTCTATATAATAAAAGCTAAAATAACTATAAAAATAAAACAAAAACTACAGGAATAAAGTAAGAAATAAGTAATATTGTTATAAAAGCTTCTATACAACCAATAGGATATTAAAATGTATAGATATCATTCCTTCCATAAGTAAATGTTTTTTCCTCGAAGTAACACAAAATTGTTTCTACCTTTCGAACTCACCTTAGTATTTGCTGGAGGTCGTCCTAATTCAAATTTTCTTTTTTTCCTAATAGGTTTTCTCTTACCGCCAGTAGGACGGCGCTTATGCCAATTATCCCGAGAGATGCCTGAAACCAAACATTGTATATCAGATGCCACATGGGCTAAATTCTACCAAGAATTAATAAAATAAATTTAATCAGAACGCTGTGGGATGATTTTTTTCATCAACAATCATCAGTGTAGGTAAGGAGCTCATCATTTAATTTCATGTAAAAAGCCGACTTTAAAAAACGACAGCAAGCACTTTTCATTTCCATTCAGTATGAGATATAATTATAATCAAATTTTCAAAAAATTATCGAAAAACCGAAAATTTTATGAAAGCAATAACACGCAAAAATTATAAATCTTAATACTTATTTTCTAAAGCCGGCCGATGGACTCGGATTAATAAAATAATCAAAAGAACATACCCATAAGCGAGTATAAAACCACACAGGCTACGTCGGAGCATCAAGGAAACGTAATTTGTCTTTCAAAGAGTGCGTTGCCTATTGCCACGACTATGCCCTCTTGGCATGATTTAGGCGGTAATCGTAAAATTCTTGCAGCGTTGGTATGTGCAAAGAACACGAAAATAGATTTTAATCCCGAAATAAATTTAATTAGCCTAATATTTTACTTCTTTCAAGAATTATTTCATTAACAAACGATAATGAATTAATGAACCAACCACGATGTAATAGTCACTTTTGTTTTTTCTTTGTTGTAATATTTTGCTCGTTTTTTATGTGATCTTGTATCAGAAGATCCGGATTGTTTAACTTATCAACTAATCGAATGACAAAAAGCTCAATAATGATTTTATGATATCTTAACCGACGGCCATTCGTAAGACTTTTTTTAAAATCAATTAAATAAAACCTTTCGTTAAAAAGCTTACATTTAGCCTGCCTAAATTTAGAACTTTAGCAGATATAACGCTAATAAATTGAAATTTAAAAAAATAAACGTGTTCCGTACAAAGTAAAATAATTATCAGGAACAGTTAATCTTTTCTCATGCTTGAACCACGAACAGACAGTTGATCCGTTGCCGGGAGCCAATATTATATTTGTTACTTGCGCATTAAGAGAAAGTTAATGAATCACTTGAAAGCTGCTAATTTTTGATCTTTAAATTTTGTGAAAAAGTCAGGAAAAAGAAATATAAAACCGATGTGGTATGTGTCAAATATGGGAAACGATAAAATTTGATATGATTGCATAAAAATACAATGAAAATAGTACTGCTTTCGGAATTAAATTCGTGAGAAAACGAAGCGATTTTGAATTTCTGACATAAAAAAGGAAAAAAAATAAATCAACGGATAATGTTCTAAAAACAATCCATCAAGTCACAATAAACTCTGTAACATTTTAATTATTCGAAATATTACAAATTACATCAAGTCCAGATGTTTTCTTTTTCTTTAATTTTTAAATTCATAAATTCACCTCATATAGAAAAAGCAATTATATGTTAATTCAACTATAATTTTGCTTTTTTTTTGTAACCCGAGATTAAACTCTTTTTATTTTCGCTTAAATTTTAGATTAAATTAAATAATTAAAACGAATCTGCAATTTTTTTAAAGTGGGAAAAAAAAATTTTTAAATGTTCCGTTTTTCTTTATTTCTCTAAACACGTTCTCCTTTCCTTCATCTAAATATCCTTTTTTCAAATTATTAACTGAAAGATAAATTAAAATAAAAAAATTTTATATTCTTCATAACTTAAACTATCAGGTTTCAATATTGTTTGTGCTCAAAGTAATGCATCAGTTTAGATCACAACAATTTTCTTCGTAAATCAAGAGAAACCAATTTATTTTTAAAAACTTTATTTATTTAAAAATTCAATTGAGGGGGCGAGGGAGGTTAGGGAAACAAAAGGAAGATTGTATTTTTTTTTTTTTTTACATCAGTCTTTAAGTTTACTTTCAGCTTAAAAAAAATTTTTTAATTATTTAAATAACTGGAAAGAAAAAAATTGTTTTGTTCTATGACGATGATTGAATTTTTATTTTAAAAATTTTCTTCTCTATGTATAAAAAATTTGCATTAAAAAAATTTTTTTCATTATATGAAATTCTAGTATAATTTGTTGCAAATATTACTTTTTTTTTATACAATATTCACACGTTTTTCATAAAAATATTTTCCTTTTTGACAATGATATAGGTTTGATTATATAATGATTGACAAAAAAGAAAAAAAATGAAGGCTCGTGAAACAAAAAAAAAATAATAAAAATTAAATCTTTTTGATTTATCCTTTTTTTTAAAATCTTGCTACCCATATCATTTACATATATCTGAATGAAGTTACAAAACATGATTACATTTATTTTCTGTGTGAATATAAAAATTTATTAGCCGAATTGCAGGAAATTTCTTCGCAAAATATACTTTAATATGTATATATATACACATTCAGTTATACATATATATGTATCGACTTCGTCTGATTACATAAATGCTTTTAAATTGTATTTAATTAATTAATACCTCAATATCAATATTAATTAATTTTAGACAAAAAATATTCATTAAAATTATTAATAATTATGATATCTAGTACACATGTATCTATTTGATAATGACAATTTAGATGGTGAAACAGTTTTTTACAGACTTTCAAAGCTGTTATGGGTCAAAAATACTAAATGATAATTTTAAAAAAAATCTTAAAAAGGAATTTAAAACTAAAATTTTAGAGTAAGTTTAAAAAATTAAACAAAAGAGAAATACTAATAATACAAAATCGGCCATTTTCGAACCACAAAAACTAACTCACGATTAAAAGGTGTTTTTTTATTTATTATTTTTTTTAAATTATTTTTACGGCATGGTAATTGTTTAAATAACTGTATTTTTTTTTTTTGAATTGTTAAAAGGCGAAAACCCAAAAAGTTTGCAAATGAAGCTTTAAATTTTTTTTAAATAAATTAATTTATGTATAGCCAATATTAAGATTTTTATACAAGAATAACTAAGATTTAGCACCATATAATGTGCACGTTGCAAACCAATATTTAAATATTTTAGGGCTTAAAGCTACAGACAGAAAATATATAAAAAGTTTTTTCGGTTAGGTTACTGCAACGTTACGTAATCTGAACAATTTAATTGTTAAATTTATTACCAGTATTAAACGCAATGATATTACATCAGTCTAATCTTACACACATACACACACACACATATATATATATATACACACACATATATATATATATATATATATATATAAAAGAGAAAATGGAGGTATATCCTTTTCAGTAATTAATTTAACAGGAAGAGAATGGTATTAGCATCTGGGGAGAAATCTTCAAGAATTTGGATTTGACCGTGATCAGACATTATCATATACATATTTTGATAATGTAAAATTCATTTTTGTTAAATATATATTAATACGGCAATGAAAAATACTGAATAGAATGATTTATTTAACAGTATTTACAATTCTGTACAAAATTATCAGATCAATATTCATTGTTTTTTTTCTTTTTTCTTTTTTTTTTTAAAATATAGAACGTAATAGTCCTAATAAATGATTTAAGGTTTTACAAAATAATTTTACTAACCATTTTGAGTCAATTACTAAAATTACAAATATTTTCTCTTCCTTTTTATTCAAAAAACATTAATCACATTATTTGTTCCAATATAAATATTTTGTATATTTTTTATTTTTTTTATTTTTATTTTTTTTATATATAGAAAATTTATAATCTAACATCTTGAATCCAAATTCGCGTGTGAATATAAAAAAAATCTAAGCGTGTGCAGTGATATATATAATCATAAATATGACTTCTTTGTTAACCTATTCAATTACGAAAAAATTTATTAAAACTTGCAAAACTGTAATAAATAATAAACCATTGAATGGGTAGAAAAAATTTAACCTTATGAAGCAACCATCGCGCAATTAGTTTGATTCGTATCGCTTCAATTCAGCAAAATGATATAAAATTCGTTTTATATTGGAAAACTAAATATATTCAGCAACAGTGTCATTGCTTTCAAGTTGAAAAGGTTCCTCCCGAAACAACCGATTTTATTTTTTTCTCTTCTTGGAAAATATTTCAAAGGAATCAAAACAGTCGTATTGACAAAAAATGAAACTAGTTCTTTACACTTTACAATTTCTTCCTTAATTAACGCAATATTCAAATTAAAAAAAAAACAGTCAGAAAGCAATCTTCGATTCTGGTTCATATTTTGCAAATATTTTTCTAATTACCCAGATAATTAATAACACAGAAAAGCTTCGCATAATCCATGCAAAGTGCAAAAGAAAATTTAATTTTTAACATCCGAAATCAAAGGTCACATTACATTAACATCCGAATGCAATACATGAACCATAAATTATGGTTAAAACTTTTTTTTCATTCACAATTTAAATAAGGAGCAGTCTTAAATTATTAAAATATTATATATCGTTCTCAAGACGGTATATAATTAGCATGAACGTAGTGCAGCCTGTTTTTTATCTAAGTTATAAAACAGTAAAATATCTTCTCTATTATAAACACTTCATATGTTGAAATCGTTCCTACTTTAAAAAAAATAATAAAAAAAGACCTTTCCTCGTTAAAAACACCACAGCATGAAAAAGTATTACTATTATTTATTAAAATAAAAAACAATTATTTGAGTTATGTATAATACGTATATACCACAAAATACAACTATTTATGATTCAAAAAACTAATTTTATAACCTTACTTTCTACAAATAATTCTACAAGTTTGTCTACATTAATAATGATAGTAAATGTGTATTATTTATATATTTACTTTGCCAAACAATTATTAATAAATTCACCGATGATGATGGTTATGATGACTGTAATGAAGGCGCAAAAAATATTTAACAATGAATTCATAGTTTTGTTTTAATTTTTAATTTTTTTTTAAATTTTTTTCCTTTTTTTATTTTCATAAAATTTTAAAAGCTGACAACGCAACTTCACAAGAAGATTTATTTTTTGACGTAAAAATCAAAATTTACAGTCGCATGCAAATTATAGGATTCATAGTGGGTTTAGCAGCGTGAAAGCTGTAGATTGCTGGGCTACATTTATTATATATATATATATATATATTCATCTTTGCCTCTTAATTACACTTTATTTTTTCACTGAATTTCGTCTATTTCAAATTTATTAATTCTATTTTTCTTCTTTTTAATTTAAATAAAATCATAATAACAATCAAAACAATTTCAAACTGCAATTTGATTTAAAAAAAGTTGCTATTTACATTAATTATTGTACAGGACAATTAAAATCTTTTAAGCAAAATTATCACGAATAGAAACATTTTAAGTATAATTGTTCATCATTGTTCTTGCGTCATCATCGATGAAAGGTGACATAAACAAAAAATTTTTTTTTTTTTTTTTTTTTAAGCTTTTTCTTACACTTACAGTACATATACTTAAAAATAACGCATCTACAAAATTTATATTTTGAAATTCAATTAAATTGAAAAAAGACTTGATAGTTTAATGCTTTCACAAAGTTGTTTTTAATGATTTTCTAATTGACATTATTAATTTGCCTTCAATTATCGAGAATTTTTTACTCCTTTTTTTCACAAATATTTGAGGAACAAAAATATTCATTCACCCGTCTTTGGGAAATGAAGAAATTAGATATTTTATATTAAACTAAGTGCTTCATTTGATACTTCCGTTGTTTGTTCTATTATTTGCGAGTATAAAGAAGAAAAAGATTCGATAATGATTCCCAAAACTAAATAGTATTTACACGTCCTGAAAGATTAAACAAATTGAAGTAGGGTTTTTATGGTCAAATTTCGTAAAACTAGAGTTTTTTTTTAATACTAAAATTCAATTATTCAAATTTCATATAAGGGCAAAGAAACTCTTAAAGAGAAAATATTTGAAATCCATTGAAAATTGTTCGTTTTGTCCGGGAAAATAAATTTCTAAATATACGATCCATTTATTAATTAGAATTAGTGATACATTGCAGAAAAAATTTTTTTAATCTAAATTTAGAATTCTTTTAGAATCTGTGATATGAAAAGCTCTACAAAAGTACATTTTAAGAATTAACATCATTTTTATGATGAATCAGTAGCTTATAAAAATGAGAGAAGAAATATTTTGAATAATTTTCAGAATTTTTGATTTTATTATTTTTTTTTATTAATTTTGAATTTTGATTTTAAAAATCAGAAATTTTTGTTTGGGAATCAGGGGTCGAGATAGTCTGAAGCAAAACAACTTTATGAACATTTAACTTTCATATCTATAATAAATTACGATAAAAATATAAGCTAATTATTTTTGTGAATGACAAAGAAATTTCAATAGTTAGAAGCTGAATTTGTATAAAAAGTGAATTTTCATTTTTGAAAATATTTTCCCCCTATATTCATATAGGGATGTTTTCTTGTTTTGCAATTTAAAGTGGAAAAATAAATCGGTTAAATAATTTTCTTATTTCAAATTATTTCTGATGTCAAAAAGCTACAAAAATGGATCAACTGCAATACAGAAAAGGGTACAATTAATTATTCATTAGCATGGTCCCTTTAAAATTCTTTCTGCACTTTTTCTTGCCAAATAACAAACTTATTACTGAACTCCCCCGGGAAAGATGTAGTTTCTCTTTATCCACATATAAATATTTTTCAAATAATGTAAAAAAGATCGAGGAATTCACTCAAACGTTTAAATAGAAGAAACTGGCAAAAAAAAAGAAAAATTATACATTTTTGTAAATAAGGAAATTAAATTTTTGAAATTTCTTACGTAAATATCAAATTAAGAAAAACTATCCATAATAGTATTTTGAACTAAATTGAGATCAAATATTAAAAGGTAATTATTTGGCACCATCTTCACGAGCAAAACTAAAGAAGAGATATTTAGAGTCTTATACAATTCTAATTCCATACAAATTGACCATCAATTTAAATGTTTTCCATCTTTATATGGCACCCGGGTACGAAGCAAATTTTTAAACCACATTCGAATATTTAAATGAAGAAATCAGTTGACGGAATTAATTTGTTGTAAGGATTTATTTCAAAAAGGCAAAATAGCCAATTGAAATTTTGACTGATAATTTTGTCTTAAAATGCTAAACAAAAGACTGGATATTTAATCTTAAAAAATTCTAGTTATTGAACTGTATTCATACATGTGCGAACAGAATAAACTCTTCTATACGATTACGAATTCATAAACAATTGCGAACTGGATAATCCTTTATCGATAGTCAAATTGTATTTTTTGATTTTATGAGGATAACCTTTCTCCTTATTTTATGTAAAAAATTTCAGAATTATTTCCCTTTTCTTAGATTATTAAAAACAATATGATATTCCTTGTGGAACCTACTGGAGTCATTCGTTCACTTTGTCATTCAATTAAAAAAAAAAAAAAATAAAATAATAATAATAATAATAATAGAGATTGAAGATTAATTAGATTACTGATAATAAATATAGTAGAAAAATGAATACAGATAATTGCCAATTTTCTTCACATTAATTTAACTAATTAAAAAATTATTAATCTTTGTGGAGTTCTTTTTCAGATTTTACACTATCCATTTTACATACAATTAATGCGATCATCAATTTTTTAAAAATGACAGAAAAAAACAAACACAAATAAAAGAAACAAAAGTTACGCATAATCTGCGAAAATTTTTCTTGCTTTACATTTTTCCCTTTAAATTTTAAAAAATTCCAATGATCTCCTATACCTTAATTTTATTTTAATTATAAAATTCAAAATTTCTTTTTTCTTTCAGTTTCCTTTTTCTTTTTTTTTGTGGTGTACATAAATATAAAAAGTACATTTAAGTCATTAATTGACCTCAAAATGTTACATATAAAATACAAATGAAGTTAAACAGATATAGAATGAACTTAAGGGAAAAAGTAAAATTAAAGTAGTTCTGAACCAACGGAGGGCAGAGTCGGTGTTTTAAGAAAAAACTTATCAAGTTTCGCGATTATATGCTTCCCATAGGTGTATTTCCTTAATGAGGAAATATGCCCGCGGATTTTATGCATTAGAACTTTCCTCTGGGCATGCTCGCAAACGTCAATCATTTTCTGCACAACATAATTGGCATACTGATCTCTCATCATGAGCTGCAGCGCGCTGAAAAAGCAAACAAAAATTTTATATATAATATATTTATATTATTGTAAATAAATAATTAATAATATAAATTTCATATTAATACAAATATATTAAATATTACGTTTATAAATACATTTATGTACAGATATTTTATACATGTTATTAAAATCATAATCTAAAAAACAAGCATTTTCTAAATATATTACATAAAATCTTGATATTTTGAAGTTATTACTATTTAAGAAGAAACAACAATTACTTACTTATCATTGAAATTACAGACTTCCTCTATAAGAATAGATCTTTCTGCTCTGGTAGCATGTGTTACACATTTTTCGACCACATTAGACGCAAATTTATGCTGTGATAATGCAAGAACCTTCCCGCGAACATTATTTATAATTTTAGATTTATCCTCGGGTTTTCCGTGTTCTGAAAAAGATATTTGTTTAAGAAATATTCAGTTCCATTTTTATTAGCATAGTTTCCCTTTTAAATCTGTTTAAACTTTACCTTCATGAACATAAGCATGCAATTAAATGGTTATGTCTAAAATTCCATAAATAAACTTAAATACTCTAGCATAAGAAAGAAAATTTTTCAGTGTAGATAATATTTTAATTTTATGCATTTTTGTAAAGATTAAACGCCCTATCGAGAAAGAATTCCGAATCTTGGAAGAGTTTACTTTTTCCCTCAAATGCATATTTCAATTAAATTTTTTTTAATTTAGAGAATATGACAAATATGAATTTTTTTATATCGATGAGAATGTGTGAGCTCTCTTTACACTGTTTATAAGTTAGAATAATTGTTAATTTTTATGAGAAAAATTAATTATTATTTTTTGTATCCTTTTATCAAGAATCTTAAGTAAAAGACAAACTTTATTTCAATCCAATAATTCAATCAGGGTTGAAATAAAAATTCATTACTCTTTCTTTTTCATATATTAGGAACATGATCTGCAATTTTGATTTAATAAATCTTGGCTTGGCAAGTATTGTTTTATAAATCATTGAAAAAAAAATTATATGAAAAATAACCTGTCATGGAAGTATGAATTATTTACGCTTTAAATAAAACTAAGAATGAAAACTATCACAATATTTATGCCCATAATTCAAAAAAAATTCGAAATATTTGAAAATCATATAGTTGTAAGAGGTTATTCAAAATAAAAAAAAAATGATTTTTATTTTTACACTAACGTCAGGATATTCATTTTTTTATATAATATCAAACATTTTAATAAATTCTTTTTCTGCAGTAATGACTATTTACATGACTCTAAAATGCTTATAGGAATCATTCATGGCGCTTAAATATTATTCAGATGGAAATAAAAAACATCAACATACCTAAGACATGCTGGATAACATAATTTCCGTATTGATCTTGCACCAGTTGTTCAGCATGCGAATGTAATTCTTCTAAAATTGGAGCGGTTTGTTCCGGAGTGCAGTGTTCCAATATTCGTTGTATGACACGACATCCGTATGGATGAGTTGAGAGAGCAAATACCTAATTTAAAATAAATTATATAAATCTAAAAATAATAAGAATGTACATTTATCTTTAAATACAAATTTTAAAGGCGATTTTAGAATATTATTTCTAACATTATGGATTTTTAATATTCATTAAGATAATGCCAAATATTAAGTTGTTAACCAAAATTGGTGATTTCGTTTATTGAACGAGTGATGGGAAGCAAGTTATCTTTAGAGGAAACACGATACTCTAATAGTATTTCCTTCCGATTAGAAAAGAGCAAGAAACTGATTCAAGTCATAAGTAAAATGGAAGCCGAAAAATTTTTAACCCTTTTTCTAATTCAGAACTTACCTGACCAGAAAAGGCATTTATTATGAACTGCAAAGCATGAGGATCCACACATTCTATACATTTTTGAACGACATGATTTCCATTTTGATCTTTAACGCACTTCAGCACGTGACCATCAAGCTCTCGAACTATTTCCTGCTGTTGTTCCGATGTTACGGATTCCAAAGCTTTTTGAATTACCCTGCACCCATACATTTGCAAAGCCAGCAATAAAACGTGCCCCCTTACCTGGCCAACGATAAAAAAAATCAATATATATATTTTTTTCCGGTATAAAACTTACACTGAATAAATGCTTTTTCATAAAATTTTTCCCTAACCTTCTGTGCTAACGTAGCTTTTTGTTCGGGGGTCCCAAATTCGAAAAATTTTTGTATAACGTAATTTCCAAACACATCCGTCATAAGATTATACGCGCTCGGCAATATTTCATTAAAAACGACTTGCTTCTCAGTGACTGTTGCTCTTTCTAGCTTTTGCTGTATAAAACGAGACCCATGTTGATCCTGAGAAAATTCAACTATGTGACAACTCAGATCCCTTAATGACAAGCTTGGATAACGATTGTTTCTGCATTCAAAAAATTGCAATTCGTTAAAAAAATTTGCACCTTTTACAGAATCACTTATAAAAAAAAAATAATTTCTTTATTTAACCACCTGAAATCTTCCAAAAGTCTACTTCGTGCTCCTGGTTTTTCAGTACCGCCGGGTCTTGCTGCAGCTGCTGTTAATTTTGTGAGCAGTGAACTCGAAGACCCGAACATGGTTGCTGTTGTCAAACCATTTCTGAATTTAGCAACGGCCTCCGCTCCCGGAGCGGCCGAAAGAACTCTGTTTGACATTAAAGCTCCCAGTTGCAAATTACTGGATGAACCTAGAAAAAAAATTTATGACATGAAAAAGTTTCATTTTCAATTTTCGTCCGACATTTGAAATTTTTTTTGAGTTTTGAACTCACCAAGAGTCGCGGTAAGAGATGGAGGAGGTGTAAGTGACCCTGTCAGACCGAGAGGACTGGGAGCTGCTGTAACTGTACCCAGAGCTCCATAACTCGTATTCCACTTTCCCCTGTTATAGTCTAAGGATGGAGAAAATGCGGAAGTATTTCTATCAAAGGAATCTCGTCTGCCAGATGTGGAACTCAAACCAAGATCTGTGAAAAAATAAAGTGCAAAATGATTATATTTTTATAAAACAAACGTGGGTTAATTATAAATCGGTTTTTAATAAGATCTGAAATTGAACTATTCGATTTATAATATTTTATAAAATATGCATTTTTAAAAAAACATTAACATCATCTAATTCTTTATGTATTTAGCAACCTTTTCCATAAAAAATGTTAACAAATATATTTTTTGAAAATTATGACTTTATAATTATTAAATAAATTTAAGAGTTTATTAATTTAAAAAATTACGAATGATTCCTACCAATATATTTTACATATCTATTATTATTATTATTATTATTATTATTATTATTATTATTATTATTATTAAAATGTGTTTAAATAAATCCAATATAATCTTCTAGTATATGAAAAATTTTTTTACAAATATAGTAAATTGAAATTTAGATTAAATACGTCAGGATACTTAAAACTGTCCATATATTTGACTGACAGCTGTATAAGAAAAAAAAAGTTAAAAAAATAACAGAAAAAATTGGATTTCATGGGCGCATAGCATGCAACATTGCACGAAAGTTAATACAAACAAAACCGGGAAATCGTAAAAGGTTAAATGAAAAATTAAATGGAAGATATTCGGATATAAAAAAAGTGATCCCAGAATTTATATATACACACACTGTTTAATAATGATCCTTTCAAGAACTTCTTGGAAAGTTAAAAAACAAAAAAAGAAAAAAAGAGATTAATATGTCATAAGTTAGCTAACAGAATTAAGTAAAATTATAGAAATATATCTCTTTGTGTCTTATTAAAGTAATGGAGATAAACATATTCATAAATTATTTACATAATTTACACATACACTGACCATAGACATAAAACTGAATACACATTTATGATAATAGCATGAGACATGCGATACGGAAAATATCCGTACATAAGGAAAATTTATTCTAATCGAATGTGAAAATTTTCATAATTTCATTTTTGTTTCATCATTAACAAATATTCAGTAGATCATGTCCAACTTTTTCAATTCCCTGTGGATCTATTGCCCTGCTTCCAAATAAAAATTCATCATAATAGCGGAATCTTCTTCCTTCCGACTATATTCCTATTATTTTCATTTTTTTATTCACTCGTATAATTTTTCACATCATTTCTTTCCTGATTATAATCTTCCAGGTCTCCAATTTCCTCTGCCTGAGCTTATCTGTCTTCGCTGAATATCAAAGTTTTAACTTTTTATTTTCTGCTCGTTAAATATTTTTGTTCTTTTATGGCAAAATACTTCAGATGGACTAATTCCTGAACTTTGTTAAGCAAACCACAAATTTCAAACAAATTTTTTTCACCTTAAAGGAAATCTGACTAAGGAGACAGATTACCACGCTCTTTTAAAATATAACTTTTTTTTATGATTTAGCTTTATAATGTCTTTATATAACTTCACCAAGCTAGACTCTTTATCTTTCTCGTTTTTTAAACAGATACTGAAACATTCTGTCAACCTGATCAATCTTATATTCTAAATATTTGAAGTAGTATGGATTTCAATCTTTACCATCTTTTATTTCATTTTTATTTTACTCTTATTAAATCATAAATTTCTTAAATTTTAATAAATCATAAATTTTACTCTTATTAATACAAAATTTTCGTTATCACATGCCAATGTACTATATAATATCTTATAATTTCTTATGGTGAATGTCTTATAATTTCTATTAGTGAGCACATATAAATCTCTCAAATTTTTCGTTCGCCTCATTTCCTTTTGTTAAATAATTCTAATTGCTTTTCGCAACAAAAATCAATTTCCCAAACTTTTCCATGTCGTTTACTGTTAAAAATTGAAATATTTCTTTTCTTTTGATTCTATCCACATTAAAAAAAACTCATACACGATCTCCTCGCCTAATTTCTATTTTAAAAGCATATCAAATCTGTGCTCCTTGTGCTCTGCACTTTATAGCACATGAAATCAATATTAACGGATAATAATAATATTTAAGAGAACTGTCAGTAGTGAATTGCAGATATTCTAAAGAATTACTTTCATCAAACCTATCAGGTAGAAGAACTTAAAGAAGCCATTGTTGTAATAATCTGTTTCTAAACTATATCATTGTTCCTTGTCTGATTGCTGTCCAATCCCATTTTGGAAAATTAAGACTTACTTCCATTGGCCGTAGCCGTAGAGGAGTAAAGTGAGGGTTGACTTGTGTTATACAAGGACGCTGCGGCTGGTGGGGTGGCAATTTGCTGAGGTTGATTACCTAGTAGTCTCATGCTGTTTCCTGAAAATTGAAATGTAAAGTTTCGAAACGAGTTAGTTAGGCCGGCAAAGATGAAACAAGTTAAAAGATTACATTACAGAAAATAATTTTCATATTTTTAAAGCAAAGCAAAATTAAACAGTTGGTATTTATTATATACATACATTTTCATGTTATTTGTTAGAAATTTAATGCCGGAGAAGACACTACAAATAGATTGTCGGAGTTATGAAGTTTAATATTCTCAGAAAAATAAAAGCTATATGCAATATCTGCTAAATATTGCAAATATTTTAGATATTTTGAAGCAATCTGCAAGAGTGTAATCAAAACTAGAAAAAAAAACTACATGTAAAATTTAAATTTTTGATATTGATTTAATTTATATTGAATTAAAATGAAAATTAAACGCGAATAAAAGCACAAAAAATAATAAATATCCAACTCGGATCTCACCTAGAACAAACTATCAATATATTGCAAATTATTATGAATTAAAAGAGTGAATAATAAAAGTAAGAATAGATAACCTCTGGCCTTTTAAATAGACTTACAATATTTATCATAAAAGGAACCTATGTGTACATATATACATAAAAATATATTTGAAAAAACACTAAATCGTTGAAATTTTAATATGAACATTCAGGATTAGCTTCATAAAAGAAGAAAGAATTAAGTTTTTGGAACTTATTTTAATTGAGCTAAGAGAAGAAAAATCATGCTTTTTAGAAATTCAGATAATTAAGCAGCAGATTATCATAGATTATCATAACGTAAAACCTTATGATTACAGATAAATTATTTAAGTATTTTCAAAATAAATTGGAATTAAAGTTAATTTTATTAAAAGTCAGATGTAGAACTTCCAAATTTTTTTATGTTTGATTCACGTCTACATTGAAGACAAATTTTTTAAATTCTTAAAAAAAATAAAATAAATAATAAATAAAAACAAAGAAAGATGAATCCTCATTGTTCTAATTCTACAGTACTTCTCACAAATTTTTGCAAAAACTTTTTTCCTAAAATTCTATTTTTCTTTGTAATTTTAATTACTACTAAGACAGTATATTGATATATAAGAACATATATAAATTTTTGAAATAAAAAAATTTTTCTAAATTTGTTTCCATAATAATATATATAAAAATTCTCTATATATTGTACTCTATCTCTATATATTGTAAAGAAATTTTAATTTGAAATTTAATAGCAAAATTTCTCAAATAAACTCCCATTTGAAAATAACTGATTATACTCTTCAAAAAAATATATATTTATTTTAATTTACAATAACTAAAATATAAATGTCATCTTAGTGATTTACAGTTATTTCATTAAAGATGTAGGAAATCAACGGATAAATTACAAGGACAGTTACTTTACTTATAAATCATAATTTTGTAACAGATCGAAGAAATTGTGCAATAAAAATCTATCTAAAAATAAGTTACTTTGAAGGCAAAAATAGTATCAAAAATACAATTACTATATGAGGAATTATATATTGAATAATCATACTCTTATTACATGAATAATAATAGTGCTGAATATACATTTAATCTTCTAACTGAAATTTATTCAAAAACATCTAAATAAAGATTTACTCTCATCTCAAAGAGATCCATGTCCAATAAATATCTATATTTGATATATTAATTAAGAAGCTTTTTCCAGTTAATTGTAGGTTTTGAAATTTAAAATTAATCACAACGAATTCCAAGTGTTTTCTTGCTGTAACGAATGATGTACGACACGCAAAACTAAATACTACCAAGATTTTAAAATGTAAATAAAATATAAAATTGTAATCTATGTGTTTGTGTGCGTGTGTTTAAGCCAAAATGAACTAACTTTCTTATCAATTTTATAAAAATACCTAAAAGAGTTAAAATTGTACAAATATGTTTTCAGATTATTGATCAATAGATTTGACCTGTATAGAAAGAATCAGTATCTAAGAAAATATTTTAATGTGAATAGCGTTAATTGCAGAGATCAAAACATCTGTCTCCATTACTTTTTTTAAATATAGTAAAATTTTTATAACATTTCTTTGACTAAAAACTTCGATTTAGGGACGTCGAAATTCATAAATTTACATAATGATAATGATATTCACATTTGTAATATAAGAGCTCAACTGGATGAAATGAAATGAAAAGAATGAGTATGTTGCTGCAAATATTTTTAAAAATACCTGTTGTGGCAGCAGCATTGACTAAAACTGGTGCTGGAGAAACCAATCGCATTGGAGCAGTGTTACCAATACCACGAACATTACCCATAACGATAGAACCATTCTGATCGTAATAAGGAATTATGTATTGACCCTGAGTTAAATTGGTTGTTTCTGAAGAAGCGGCTGCAGCGGCAGCAGCTGATCCAGGAGAGAGCGGCCTCCTCTGTTGACCAGCCGCATTCTGCTGAATAATAGAAGCCGGATATACTCCCCACGGTGCGACTCCATAATATTGTGGTAATACCGTTGGTCCTAATTTTCAAAAAGAAAATTTTATATATATATATATATATGTAAGTGTTACGTGTATAGGTCTTTAAGAAATTTATTAAACGATGTATCGGAACCAAATCAGAATTCTCACCTGCAGCAAGGATGTATGGTTCCTGAGCATTGATTACATATGGAGCTGTATTAAACGCAAGCTGTTGCTGTTGAGCTGCAGCTGCTTGCTGTTGCAAATACTGCTGCTGCTGCTGTAAAACATGGATAGGTTGAGGCGTACCCGAAGGTTGTTGCTGTTGATTTCGGAAAAGCTGCTGTAAAAAGAAAAATAATATAAATCTTAACATGAGAACATAAATCATATACTTCTTATATTTTTACTAGAAGATCACTGGATAATTATTCTATTCACTATAATTTCTTATGGTAATCTAAATCAAAATTTTTCAGGAAAAGGTCATATGCCGCATAATTAGCACTAATTTCCATTCATATTTACATAAGCCAAATTAAGTTGCGGAATTAACTCGTGCAATATTAAAATTCGCCTATCGATAATATATGACAGCAGGAAATTTTAATCCTCAAGTAAATTCCAATCCAGGTGCTGGAATGTGAATTAGTCTAAGCAAAAAGTCAGATATAATTAATTCGAATATCGTATAGGATTTAAATAGTGCCAAAGAAGCAGATTTCACAACAGCCAAAAATATATCGAACGGCAGATTAAGAACGTAAAGGAAGAAACAATAGTTCCGGGTGAATAACTATTGAAGTGTAAAATAAAATTGAGATGCTAAATCCTAATTTTGAGGAAATAAATACAAAAATTGGGAAATTTACTTATGCAACCTTATTGAGGAACTGCAAATTATAACTGTGAACTCAAAGAGGTCAGGTAAAAGGCCATTTAGAGAAAGGCAATTTATGAAATTTCAAATTAACATATGACTGATGTAAGGAATAATAAATGATTAATAATAATAAATTATTATCATTATTATTATTATTATTATTATCATCAGCATCATCATTATTATAGAAACCATCAAATTCATAAAGAATGAAGGAACCGTCTTATCATTCATTCATTATTTTTATAATTTATCATTTCATTGATACATTATCCATTAACAATAATTAAATAGTGTTTTAAAAAATAAATCATTATACATTAAACTTTATGAATCCAAAAATCAATATCCACCAAAAATTTAAATGTAAAATATGAAATGTGAAAAAGGAGGAAAACATGATACATTCGATTCTAATTACTAATGATTTAACCTTAATGAAATATTTATTTTAATATCTTTATAAATCTTGCAAAAGTTTGTGATAGTTTAAATTTTTTTTATATAATATTTTATTAGCAAAAGTGAGGAAATACTTGTTTAAAAACAAAAATTTTAGCAAGAGTCAAATTTACAATTTAAAATATCTATATTTACTATACCAGCATACATTATTACGAAATATATAAGTCTAAATCACAAAAAATGGGGTCAAAGTCTTTCATTGACTATTTCTTAGTATCTTTCTTATTACAAGTATTTTCATTTATAAAACTGTAAAAGTATCGGCATGAAAAAAATCTTTTAATACTGATACTACAGATAAAATTATAGTATTCTGTAAAATACTAAATTATGCCACTATTTAATCAGCATAAAGTTTCAAATAATGTTAAATATTTAGGGCAGAAACTTTTTTAAAGCTCTTTGATGCATTCAACGATCCAAATCGCTGTTCTGTCTGCACTTATTCTTTACTAGGCCGTAAAAAGTTCCAATCATTAATCTTTCACATTAAGTGATCATTAGCAAAGGATTGGCTTACATAAAAATGTGTTGTTAACTATGTTCACTGACATGAAGAGTTTTCAAAGAATGTAAGAATTAAACTCATATATCACAAACGTATTATTTTATATCATTATTCAATACTATTAGGATTCAAATTATTCAACATTAATGTATATTTAACCAAGTTATTAATTTCAAGACAATAAAATTTGAAAAATTAAAAAATCTGTTAAATCTTTATCAAAAATAAGCTGTGTTACATTATCATGTATATTATAATCAAATTTATAAACTATGCAATATTATGGATCAGTTGAAATGAACAACATAAGTATAAAATTCTTTTATAGTATAAAAGATAACTAAAATGTAAAATATATATTAGAAATTAAATAGCATTAAATATGTAACTATAGATGTAGAAAATGCTGCTTTTGTATGTATGTATAAATATATACATACAAATGATGCCATGTACGCCAACCATAAATACAGTGGTACCAAATTATTTCATTATAAATTAGAATAATATATTATACATAAAAGTTTAACATATAAATTTTTTTTTTTGATAAATCGGTAATTTAACTGTATTAAGGTAAAAGTGAAGTTGAAAATGAAACTCCAAGATTCTCCAAAAAAATTATAAAAGCGAAAAAAAATTTGAATAGATACTAATTACTTAACCATCTATATTCAATTAAAACAATTTTGGAGAAAAGCAACATGAATTTCAATTCATATATTTTTATCCGACCGTAGCATATTTTAAATGTTTCATTCACTTTAAAAAAATTTGATAGAAGGAAATAACCAATTAGAACACTGAAATTGATTGAACTACAAAGATAGCGGTAGTGGAATGATTAATAAATTGTAACTCAATAATGATCAAACTAAAATTTAATTACTATATAACGAAGTTATCCAGAAAATAATCTATTTATGTACAAAAATATGTATTTCATATATTACATAAGAAATGTGTTTTACAGAAAAATAATTTAAAATGAAAACCCATGCATTAAAAAAATGCATGTATTTCCGCTCTTGAAAATAATATGATAAAAATTGTATTATAGTACATGAAATTAAGAAAAATCAACAATTTTTTAAAGTTAATATGAACCAAAATCAAATGATATAAAGAACGCTTAGTGTTAAAAACCTAAAAAAAAAAAAAAATCATTGGACAATAAACTTTATTTTAATAGTTCAAGTAGAAATTATTATAGATAACGATCCAACTAAATTTTAAGTCTGAGAGCAGAGACAAAAGAACCAAATCAGAGACAAATGACTTTTTACACATAATGACATGTCATATTGTTATTTGCCCTTACGATGTACGATCTGTGCAGATACAAGGAAAAAGATAGTAGTAACCAAACAGGAATGATCAAATATATAAGATATAAAATTTTGCTTTATTCCTCTTTATTATGTGTAGTATTAAAAAAAAGTAGTTTTTGCTTTTTTGCATCAGATATTCTAATACATGTCCCAATTGTCAAAAAAAAAAAATTTTTTACTTTTGACTAAATATAACTTTTGACATATAAGTCAAGGTCCCATAAGGCGGATCCTACTTTTTTCTCCCAAAAACCTTCATATAAGAGCATCTCATCAAAGCCATTATCTATTGTCTATATGTATAACGCAACAAAGATTGCCATAATTCTTGTTCGTAACCTATGCTTCCAAAGTAATTGAAAATTTCGTCAAACATACTTTTCTGGATTATTAATTGCGACATGATTTACGAACAGACGAAACGTAAACATTTACAAAATGTAATATGAAACCTCTTAAAA